>JASANG010003913.1:0-57676 GCA_030248215.1 Enoplolaimus lenunculus | reverse complement strand
TTGTAAGGCAGCTTCATGATAAACTGCTAACTCCGGGGAGGCTAGCTTACGTTCTAATGCAGTGCAGATTGATTTAAAACTGCGTTTATCCTCAGTAGCTAACCCATCGTATAGATCCTTTGCATAATCTCTAAGATATGCAGGTAATACCCGCAATTTCATCTCATCATCTATCAGTTTTGCCGCGCAAATTAAATTAAAATTTTCTAACCATGTGTTAAAATCAGGGCCCATTAAGCCTCCGTGAAACGGATGTATTACCAGATCGGTATCAGTAGTACCAGTTACCCTAGTTTGGGCAAGGGCAGAATTCATATGAGCCATACCATCAGTAAGCTGTCTCACATTTTGTGTCAAGTGTGTGACATCCTGTTGAAGTTGATCCATGTTTCTAAGTCTGTATCTATGCTGTCTAGCGCGTTCTTACACTTACGTCTAATATAGGAATTAACTCTTCAATATTAATATTGGATAGATAATTACTTGCAGATTCTTCCGGAATTGGACTTAGCGATCTGGCTCTTTTCATAAAAATCAACAAGAGTTTTTAATCACCGATTTCGAACTAAATTAAAATAACGCCGACTTTGAAACCTGCTACCACCGCTAGAAAAATTTGAAAGTCAAATTTTTCTAAAATTTTTGATTCAAATCTCGGTGGGACCTCCAAATGTTACGATTCAGATACAGGGACTATGAAATTTTTAATGATTTTTAGACTCCTCAGTTCACCCACAAAAAAAATTTATCATGCAATATGTCGTAAAGCGCCCATTAGGCAATCGAGACTAACACATTGGTCATCATTCCTATAGCCAGCCCTGACTTACAGTTCCGATGATTCACACGATAACGAAGTTCGGTCCACAATTGACGGAATATTTGTATCACTAATACTAACGCTCCAATTCTATAATGGACAAAAGAAATTTCAAGTCAAAAAAATTAACAAACTTGTAACACACTAAAACTGTCCAATAAAACTGTTTCGAAAACGTCTTAAAACAACCAAGTCTCGAAATCCAACTAACTGCTGTTTTTAGATGAAACTTGCTCTTTTATAGTGCGAAATTTTTAGTTTTCATGCCTGATTGATAGGCTCATTAGACCTCTAAGATAATAAAATTTTAAATTTTAACTTTTAAACTTCTTAGGCAACTAAATTTTAGCATACTTTTTCCGCTTGAATGAACAAAAACAAAAATCAGTTTTATTTTTATTTTTAGTACGGATAAAATACACTTTGCTGAAATTTTTGGTAAAATACTTTAAAATGTTAATGAAGATAATTAATCTCAAAAAGTGCCTTATAATTGAAGTGAATATACAGTTTTCGGAATATTTGTATTCAGGTCTGTGCAGAAATTTCGGGACGAGATACTGCACCTCCTATAAGGTTTACGTTCATTAATAATTGCTCATGTTATAAGAATGCATCATCGAAACGCAAACGATCGAAGAGAAGTGAACGAAGTAGATAAAGGCACTCATTGCGTGTACAATAAAATAAAACTGAATAACAACCTTTACCTGCAAGTAAAAACTTTTCGTCTGCATTTACTAAAATACTGCAGTTTTTTGTGTGCATTTTTGCTAATTACGACACATTGAATTGATTCGTCTAATAATTGTCGCTTTAATTAACAAAACTATTTTCTTGAAAATAAGTGAACTTTTTAACAATTCAATCAACAATATTAACATTAAATGTCCAGTGTATACAGCAATGCATCTATATCTTGCCAAAATAGCGGAATTTTCGGACAACTAAAGTCCTTCAATTTTTGCAGCCACTAATGCGGGGTTCACGTTACCGATTGTGCGCTTGGGACCTGTTTTGTCACCTACCCATAGCAGAAGGTAGAAAAAACCTATATGAATAGATTGTTAGCTAGCTACTACCCATATGGGTACTTTACGCTTGTAGCTATGGGTAACTAGTCTTTGTTTTGTTCCCATATGGGTACCTTGCGATTGTTTTAACAATATGTATAGCTTGCGTAATTTTTTAGGTTTTTTCGAAAGCTATATTGTAAAAAAGACTAAACCAGACTTGTAAAACAAAACTCACCGTACTGAGCCGTTTTAAAGTGCAAGCTTCAAAGTGCATTATGTTGGCTTCTATGTGGGCTACGAGCAGACATCTTTATCCACCCATATGGGTAGCTCAGTATTTCAAAAACCTAGCTATGTGCAACATTATACTTTCTGTTGGTATTCATATAGGTAACAAAAAAGTTAGTCTGTACCGCTATGGGCATAGTGACAAAACAGGTACCAAGCACACAATTGGTAACGTGAACCCCGCATAAAACAACGACATTTTCTGCAAATCACGTTCTTTGGAAACAACTGCTGCGCAAAAATGAACATGTAGTTACGTATTTCCTAAATTGTTCTTGGGCCACCAGCGGGTTCGGCAATGAGGGTTGGACATCGAAAAAATTTTACTTCCAGCCGTGCTTGCAAGCAATTCTAATTTCTCACGTTTTTGCGGTAAACGAAGTCAACACACAAATATGACTGTGCTCTAAAAACGCCTTGATAATTTTGCAAAATAAGGGCTGTAATACAACTTGAAACTTTGTTTTCACTGTATTATTGAATATGATGATTAATGAAAACGTTTCTAACTACAAAAAGTTTGCTGCTCGCTTTTACTTGATGACAATTTCAGAAATGTTCTCCTTCACAAAATATATGATTATGTTACTTTATTGTTGCACTAATGTTATACGAAAAGTTAGTTTGAAATTTAGGCCGAAAGTAGAAATTTAGATGCAAGTTTCTGCAAAGAAATCAAACTGGGTGGTCCGCAACACAAGGTACAGTTGCATAGGTGTAGTTACAGCTGTGTTAGTTGTCTACACTCTGTCGGAAGAGACTCTGGGAAAATACATGTTGTCTGCAGAAGTCAGGATATTTACAACGTCTTACGTTATTGCATGCGCAAACATATATACACGTACACATTATTCAGCGCAAAAAATGAGGCCATTCAGAGGAACTATGGACAGGGTACAACCAGGATATTAAATACTGGAACCGGAATGTAAAAAAAATACCGGAACCAGAGTCGGAACCGGAAAATAAAAAAATATTTGTTACGGAAAAATTTATTTTTAAGCGCTATTTTCTTGCTTTTAATGCTGTAAACAAACCATTTAGAATGCCGAAATCCTGAAACGGATGCAGTAGGTGGAAACATGATAAATTATGGAGTATGGCATAAATTGAGAATTTTGACAATACACGCTTGGACAATTTTAGATAAATAATTTAGAATAATATGCCAATTTTTCTTAAATTTTCGAATGAGAAAAATTTTTCAATACCGAAAATACCGCAAAATTCTGGTGAAAAAATATCGGATTTCTTGCCGGAACCGGGTTGTGAAAAATACCGGATTTCCCAACCGGAACCGGAATTTCGGTTGCACCCTGACTATGGACGATAACAGTTCCAGATAATGATGCCAGGACGAATAAATATAAATGCCTGCCTAGAGCATATTCGTTGTCTAAAGGTTCAGGTAATGGACATGATAGACAGTGTATAAAGGGAGTGGGTAGGGACAATGCGGGTACCCAAAAGGTAGGGACACTCACTTGTGGCTCAAAATCAATTTCCACTGTGTGTAGCATACTTTCATTGATCTCAATTTTCGGTGAGGGTCAAGACACTGTTGTTTTTGCTACTAAATTGTAGTTAGGGTCTCCTACACCCTGATCTTTAACACAGTATTACCGAAATTAATAAAATAAAACGCTTGTTCAAGCAGCGGCGTAACATAGGGCGGTGAAAATTTTGACTTAGCGTAACTAAAGGCACCTTGAAGCTATAAACAGTAGATTGTGAAGCTCAAAGAAATCCGGCTACATTTATAGAACCAACTTTCAAACATTTAATTATCTGCCAAGTGGTTCTAGCCAGTTCAAACTAGTAGCGCGTATACTTTTCCAGTTGCCAAGTTTAGAAGCTTGCGATCGATTAGATTTATTCGTTCTCTGCTATATATACTTAGCTAGTTGAGATTTGGTCGAGTGCGTTGCGAAATGCGAACGACGGTCAATCAGGTTTGTCAGAGGGGCGAAACACTGCGCCGGATTAAAGGGGGGGGGGCTCGGGCCCCCGGGCCTTCCACCAACCGAAAACTACGATGTGATTCAAATGATAACAAGCCAACAAAAATTTTTCGCGGACCACGAAGTTATACAAGCTGTGAAAAATTCCATTGGGGACCCTCTCGGACCTGTTTGGGGCAGCCGACTATTCTTACTGTAACGCTGGTTGTACCGCTGCGCGATTTTTGGGAAGTACTGATTGCGTTGTTCGACAGGGTTATATAAAACGATGTACAAGATAATTTTTCAAATGTTGAGAAAGTTCTTCATCTTTATCTAGTTTTCTGGTTTCTACAAAGTTGGGTCTGGGCAGCCAAGCCTATACCATCTAACATTTGTGATTCCAAAATTATGGTATTACGATGAAAAGTTGTGTAGTCAGATTAGCTATATTCAGGACCGGAACTTCGCTTTTCGACCAAGAGTGCCCTTGCATTGGCATTCCGTATCCGTCATCACTGCACTATTTTAAGATTGCTTTTTGTTAAACAGACAGGCAGCATCTATCCGGCTGCAGTCTGGCCTACTGTATCACGGCTGGACTACAATGCCACAATTTTCGGTACTAGGAGTAGTGTTGTGCAATTACCACTTTGTCTACTGGCCGGCCGGCCAATACAAATTTAAAAAATTATCAAGCATTTGTATAATGACTCGGAGAGCAATAGTAAAAATATAAACACATGTTCCTAGATATTGATAATTCGAAGCGTATATTTTTACAAGAAAATAAAGTGCCTTAAAGCCCATGTAAAGAAATATGTGGAAAAGCATTACGTTTAAATAGCATTTGCATTAAGATATACTACTACGCGTAGTTGCACACATGTGCAACTGGACTAAGGCTTCTTCGGCCATTACAGTGCTTTTTGCTACCAACTACGCTGAACAATAGAAATTTATTTTACCTCGTTTCTACACATTATAAATTTCTTTCTGATGCAGTTTCGAAACCTATTTTTTAAATGTCCTTACTGAATATTTAAACTCCTAATTCCCATTATTATTGTCAAAAAATATTGATACATATGTACTCCAATGAAAGATTTCACTATATTTTTAAAAAGCAATGGAACCCGATCTTATCAAGCCCTTTATCTCACCACAAAAGCTGACTAGAATACAACTGTAACCAAAGTAGTTTCAACTAGTGATTCAATCTTAACATTGACCACAATGATAACTGTAGACAACATTTTCAGCTAAAAGTTTTAGAATCGAAATCTAAGTAAGATTTAAAATATTAAATTGATGAAGTCAATTTTTTTAGCTTTTTCTGTTATGCTCAGTGGCTGGCCGGTTGGTTATTGGCAATGGCCGGTGCACAACATAGCTAGAAAACTCATATCCTCGCGCATTCCTGCTCCTAGATAAAACCTCTGGCCATCGAAGTAGGGTGAAAACTGACACCAGCGTGGTAACAAAGGTTCGGATGGATTCGGATCCGGTTTCGGTTCTGAAAAAACCGAATGAAAAACCAAATCCAACAGTGTTTGGCAATATGTTTTTTCCTTTTAAACAATAAAATTCAAGTAAATTGTTATATAAATCAATATTTTTATTACAGGTTACAAATCTCAGGACTGAGGTCGAGCTTGAAATATTAATACCAACGTTTAAAGTTATGCTGCTGGCATTACGTTGATATTCTGAAACAAATTAGAGATATATTTGAAATTCGCAACATTCAAGATTCGGATTCAGATCATACAAATTAGCAATGCATTCAGGTTCGGGGTCGGATTCGGTAGAATCGTGGATTCGGTGTCACCTTAAGAGTGTGTTCAAAGATATTTTTGGAAAATAGCGTGGTTGAAAAAGTAAGAAAAAGAAAAAAACGGGGTCCGGCATTGTCCATTTTCGGATTTCAGAAAATGTCTAGACTTGGGTGGAATCGTAAGTGACTTCTCTAATTGTAGATCTAAAAAGTCGCCGGGCCGAAATTTTGTTTCATACTTTTGGTACAATTTGTTTCATTAAAATGTATCACTTTAAGCTCTGATGCATAAAATAATTATGGGTAAAAAGGGCATGCTAGTCGGATGGGCCCCGGGCCTCCTAGTCATACGAGACCCAGACCTGGTCATATGAGCCCCGGGCCTCCTACCACCTTAATCTGGGCCTGACGAATCAAGTGGGTTCCCTGTTTTTATCCCCTACACAGAAGGAGGGGCGAATTTTTTAATACCTGTGAAAAAACAATTAAGATGGAAATTACCGAAAGCATGTCTTCAATTTCTCTATCCAATGCAACAAACTGTAAGCTTCAATACGTTAGTATGTAATGCGATTGTGCCAAATATATCTATATTGGTTCCGGTTTTTCCGTTTGTCTTTGTTGTCTGTTGGTTTACAGATTATTGCGCTGCTTTCTGCGTACGTAACTAAAAATATTTGGTTAAGAGAAATGGAAGAAAAAGATTGCACAAATCGCTCAGACCTCACCTGTCTCGACAAAAAAATAATTCGTCAAGTAGAGGTTAGTGTGTTTTATACGTATTATTTAAATTATATATGACGTAAAACGTAATTGTTTAATTGTTTTGAGACTAAATATTTATTCAAGGCAAATATCTGCGACTGCCAAGTTAACTTTTCGATTAAACCCATGTTGTGAGCCAGGGTTACACGGGTACGTATTACTCTTCCAGCATTACAGATCACGGAATCAAATTTTTAACGCTGCTGAGCGTGAGTTTAAGATATATTGACAGCTTATATTTCAGGATACGACACCGTCGGTTCCGGCGAATCTGAATCGGGACCGATCGGAAGGGAATTCAGATCTCCACGGAGTTCGAAGTAAGCTATTAATATATCATAAACTCACATGGTGACTACGATGGGACCATGCGAGTTTAGAATATATTGATAGTCTATGTTTCAGGATACGACACCGTCGGTTCCGTGGAGTCTGCATTCCCTTCCGATCGGTCCCGATTCAGATTCGCCGGAATCGACGGTTTCGTATCCTGGAAACATTGGCTATCAGTATATCCTAAACCCACAATGTGTTAATTCATTTAAACATAAGTTGTTGGATTAAAAAGTTTACATGTGGTTTTATAGCATTGCCGAAAACAAAAGTAAAATCTTAAAAAACTGGTTTAAGACTCGTTTTTAATGGTTTGCTAAAAACTAAAAGTAATTTGACCCTGAAACTTATGTCAAATTCTGGTGCCTTTTCTTGTAAAATATTCCTGTTCGTGCCAAATTTAGTTCCTATTGGAGTCGTGTTGTCAGGTGATATATACGTAATGTACTTGTCTGTATATCAGGAACAGGGTTCGAGCGGATGGTCTTGTGGTATGAACCTATCAGAAATTTACGATAACGATGCCAGATACATACCATAAAGTTGCTTTTTACAAATTGACATATTTAGCATTATGCTGTGATTTTATTTTAAGAAGTCACCAAGTTTAGGTTTTTACACTCAAGTAAAAATGAAAAACCCAATCTTGCAATTAGTTTTAATTTAGTAAACACATTGACGCAACAGTGCACAAACTGACATGCTATATCCGCTTCCAGTAAAATATTCACGGCGAAATACTAGAGATTTCGCTGCGACCGCAAGCCAACAAATATTTTTAAGTCGGTAAACATATATTTATGCACAACTCAAATACCACGAACAACCTTGCACAAGTTTCGATCATATATATCAGATTGACATCCTTTTTTGGTAAAGAATTTGCTGTACGACCGGTACTTATTCGATAAAACAATCGATGGCTGGCTTGTATACTTTTAACTTCAGTACTATTTCGGTGACATCAATCTTCCACGTGATAAATTTCTGATCCAAGAAGTCAAAAAAGAAGACGGGTGTAAGTTTAGTTTATTACAGCGTATGTTGCTTTAATCGCAAGAAGACATATGAAGATGATATTTATTACTTCAATGCAAAATATTGTTTGAATTTTTGCAACTATTTATGAAATAAACAACAAATTAAAATTTACCTATATATCTAATTGTATTACACGTAAACATTATATTTCAAATATGTTGTTAATTGCCAGTTCGTAATTTCACCGTTTTGTTTTAGGGGTGACACTTGACACGTTATTAACATTCAATAGGCTGAAGGTATGTTAAAACGTACGCAGAGTCTTTTATGAAGCAACTGATTCTTAATAAAATGATGAAGTTTACATAAGTTCATGGCTTGAACTCGTCGTAATTATGCACATTTTATCCCATTCACGAGCGTCATTAAATTATATATCTGCTTTTTTGGATTCATTTGCTAAAACCACGTAAGAAAGTTGAATACGTTTCTGAAATCTTATTTTTGTATTTACTTCAGTTATACTTAAGTAGTTACTTAACTCGCCGAGTTAAGAAAATACTTAACTTTTTGAAGAAAAACAAACAAAAGTCAAATGAAGCCATTGGCTGGGGTTCTTAAACGGTGTTTAAGTACAACTCAGTACTTGAGTAAGCGCAATGTAATTGCTTAATCATTTGTTCGTTTTTAAAGCTTACTTAAGTTAAGTACATACTTAAGTCGTTGACTAAATTCTGTATATTACAGATTAACTGTTCTGGCACATAACCTTGGATTAACTGAAATTGTAGACTCATAACGCCTTCTTAATATAAAGCAAAACTATGGCGTTTTTGGTATAACAATGGTTAACATTTGGCATTTATCTGTTTTTGTTCGAAAAGTTAAGTAATTACGTAAGTCGCCGACTTAATTGTAAAGTAATATCTTCAGTATAACTGTAGTCAATGCTTAAGTAAGACTTGAGAAACCCAGCCGTTGTCATAAGAAAAAGTAGTAGTTTTGCTTTATATTAACGAGGCACCTTGAGTTTGCAATTTCAAATAGACCAAAGTTAGTATGCCTGAACGTTGATCTATAATATATGAAATTTATTCCGCGACTTAAGTATTTACTTAACTTAAACAAGCTTTTCAAATGACAAAATGTTTAAGTAATTACTTATCACATACGTACTAGTACTAAGTCATACTTAAGAAGGGTCTCGGAAACATAGCCTTTGTCTTCTGTATTATAATTAATTTTTTGGTTTGTGCAAAACTAACAATATTTTTGCCTAAATCTAAGGCCAATGTTCGGAAATGTATGAGTAGTTGAGTGTCAGAATTAAACGCTCGACTCTTGCGGGATGCATGCGAATGCGGTTAATAATTTTTGCGAGCGGATGAGTTCTTGTACGTTTGCGTGTGCGGTTGACCTCAAATATTGCTTTTATAAGTATTATAATTGGTTTCAAATTACAAACCTTTGCGCTGCGGTTGCGTGCGTTCTCGGTTTAACACGACCTGCGACCGTGCACATCTGCCTGCGGTGCGGGTGTACTATTTTGGCCATAACTGTACCAACTGTCACCAGTTGGTTATATGTCTTGTAATTTTCGAACCAGTGAATGGTGAAATTTATAATTAGTATTTTTTATATTTGATTTGTTCTACGCTTGTGCTAATTTTGAGATACGCAATTGCATGAATTTATATATTTGATTGAAGTTATGTTGCTAACTGAACTTGTAATGGATGGTATACGCATTTGAGGGATCCTAGATCGAAAGTATATATAATTTCTTATTTTTTTGATCAACAATATAATGTATGTCTGGAGTGGAGATAATGATTTAATTTGTTTTAGCAATTATCCACGGATAGCGAAGTTATATGCTCTGCTTTGGCTAAGTCAACTACAGGACTGTTAGAAGTTAGTTGCATTGCATGTGGGCTTGTTTTATTAGTACCACAGGCTGTTTGTGCTAACATTTGTATACCTGTCGTAATTTTGGGAGTTTAATACAAACCAGACACATTTTAAGGCATACTAGAGTCAGTTTTGTGACCACATGTTTGCAAGCTACAAGCCCACTGTTTGACTGTTCCTTCTTGGAAGCAGAGGTAAATGTTTTCTGTGCGACTTATGTTTATATTAAACACGATGTACCTGACTATTTATTTTTTCAAGCGTTTATCAAAAGTTAAAGTACGTATCGCCTAAGAGAACCTATAATAAAAATTATAAATTAATATAATTTTTGGTTTGCTCATTTTGGTATTTGATTTAGATATCTGAAGACCATAAGAAGCTGAGAAGAAGCCTTGAAAACCCGCTTCCAGAGAACAATTTAGAACATTGGGCTAAGATTAAAAAGCGCACTATTTATATGGTAATTACTAAGTAACACCTCTATACCAGGATGCGACCAGATACCAAAAATTCCGAAGCCGGAGCCAGATAGTTAATGCAAATCTGAAGCTGTGCGGCATTCGAATATCAGAACGGAGCTAACATTTCTTCCCTACGTGGCCTGAGGTTTCCAATGGCTTTACGTAACGAAGTTTAACACCTCACACAGATGAATAACAACGACTCTATTCCATTATTCTATGTTTTTGTAGCGTTGCGTTCATTTGTAATATTAGTTATGGACTATATTACATTTAACCGTAGCCAGTTTTTCCTAGGTACATCAAATAGAGGTGGCTTAGGATACGGGAAGGGAGTCTCGGTAGGGACAATTCTCGGTATTTGGTAGGTCTTGGTCTTCGTTTCTTGAGTCTCGGTGGCTTGTAACCAAGACCAGAAGTCGAGGATTCGACCGATGTTTGACTGTATTGTTGGAGTAAGTGATGCCTGATAGATGAATACAATTTCGCTGTGAATCTATGAATTTTCATAGTCACGCAATAATTCTGAGCATATATTGTAATAAACTCAAAAAACTATGAAAAATATATAACTGCGAAAAAGTATTAGAAATAACTTTTGAAAATTTCTTTTCACTAATGACAAAAGATTGACCGAGACGGAGACTTTTCATAGACCGCTTATTCCTGCTTAGGATCGAGACTATTACTTTCGTTTGGGCTTGGGCCTAATTTTAGACATATTTTTACGCTGAAGTTTAACCTTAGGGTTAGGAATTGGAATCCCCGGAAATATTGTTGCGCCCTTGAAATACCACTTGTCATCTATCAGGGTTTCCAGCGTTATTGTAACCCAATAAAAATTGTGATCGAACACAGACACATGCAAACATTTACATTACCTGTACGACAAGTAATCTAAATGAGTAAAAGCAAGTAAATCAGTTCCATGGTATTTGGATAAATATGAAAGATGGTATCAATTTTTTGAAACTTTTAAGAAAATATCCGGCAAGTTAAAATACTGGAGCCGGATGGCGATTTTTTGCCGGAGCCGGATATACGGTCGCACCGTGCTGTATACATACAACTATACACCTTTAAACGCTTCTTTCAGATTAATACTGAATTAATTAGAAAAATTTCATTGTGTCTGGTGCACACAATATTTACACCAAGATTTAATATAGTTCTTTATGCACAGGTTAACTTAGGTTACATTCTCACATGTCTCTTATTGTAACAAACACGTGTATTTTTAATATTAGATTTCTTTGTGTTAGAATCCAACCAATACTTCCAAGACCAACTACTAAAACGCAAAGATGCTCGTTGTTATGCCTTTGCTTTTATTCCAGAAAGGCTTTCCGCAAGACACGACATTTGATGAAATTAACGAATTTTTATCGCAGTTTGGTGAAGTGCAAAATATTATTATGCGCCGCACGCGAGCAGGTGAACGTGGAATGTTTAAAGTAAGGGTTTTGTTTTATCACGTTAGTAGTATACACTCCCTAGGGTGGGTGTATACTACTCACGTTTTATACAGATTTATTCCAGACTAAGTTTGAGTTCGAGAGCCCTTAATGGAGGTTTATAAACCTAGTTTTTTACTCAGACTGTTTATTCAACTGTTTCGCATTTGAAATAAAAACATTTAGGCAATGCTGCAAGTTCTTAAGGAGAAGTTGAAGAAATAACTCTTATTTGACTACGATGGAAATGAACATGTGTCAAGAGATCTATTTTAATATTTTGATTTTAGGATTGTACGTTATTTGCATTTTTAAGGGTTCTGTGTTTGCCACTTTTGCTACGTTCGATCAGGCAAAAGCTGTCGTAGAAAACGATTCAATCAAATACAAGGACAATGAAACTATAAGAAAATTTCAGTAAGTTGTTTTCTTGATTTTGTATCTTTATGTCGTTGCATAACTTGAAGTAACATTTTGTTTTAACCGCCGTGCAAGGCAGCGTAAACACTCTAATTATTTGCTTTGAGGACTGAGCGAAGCATTAAGCATCGCTCCGGTTCGTTGCAGTTTGCATCCCGATTCGTCATTGTAGACGGCACCTGACATAGATCCACAATGAAAAGCCTACGAAAGTATTGTCTCTCACAGCTCATATTAGGATTCAGCAGAATGCTCAGTAGCTACAACTGCATAATACCGACAAGCGAAGTACAGATCGCAGGCAGATATTGTTTTGTAACAAAGGACTCTACGATGTTTTCAGCTGCGACAGTTGCTTCGCTCACATATTTTTTATGTACGAAATGCATGCTATATACACGTATCCAAGGTTTGGCAAGGGCAAGGAGTAGTAGTAAGGCTATTGTTTTTATTAAATTCCACAGGATTGCATCAGTACGCAGTTATTAATAGACTGCAGTTTTTTACTGGTTTCAGAGAACAATATTATCATGACAAAACTGAGGAGCGCAAACAGAAGCGAAACGAGAAGAAAGCTTCAAAGAATGAGTAAGTTGAAATACGTTTCGTTTAGGCTATAACCGGAATTAAAAAATGCCAGAACGGGAACCGCAAAGCTACAAAATACAGCTACCATAGCTGGTATCGGAAAGTTAAAAATACTTCTTACGATGAATTTGTTTATAAGCAACGAGTAAACTTTACTAGCGATACTATGCAAAATTGCTTTACTTTTTTGTGCATATCAGGCTCTTACTTTTAGCAGACTTACTTTATTTATTTGTTTGCTATCGTTCGTTTAGTTAAGTTTATTATGACGTATGACTAAAATATAAAATTTATAAAATTTTCAGTTAATATAGGCCAATTCAGTTTTTTCTTGGATTTTCAAATTAGAGAAAGTTTCAATACCGAAAATTGTTATATTTTGATCTGTTACCTTGTTTGTCTAAAAGTAGGTTTCATAGTTAATTATATCCTTACTTATTAGTTTGAGTAGACGACTCGATTGCGACAATAAGGCTCCTATTTGTTAAATCGAGTTCAGTGGAAAATCTCTGAATATAATGTATGAAAAGTCTTGTGCATTCAAATCACTCAGCTTTCATCTTATTAACATAACTACATATGTCAGTTTCTTAAATTATGTTCATAAGTGTGTATTAAAAGGTATTTGATTTAAAGCAAAACCACATATTATGTAAGTGGTGTTAGGTGTATTTGCTATGCTCAATTTGTATAAAGCGACATTAGAGTCATTTGCAGCAAAACCACGCATGACTCATGAGATGTTCGGTATATTTTCCAAACATAATTTGTGCATAGCATCACCTGCGCATTTTTGTCATGAGGAAGCGGAACTGTTACGCTGCTGATAATCATTTGGGATTACACATTATTGATAGTCTTTCCAGTCATATTCCATAATTTGAACTGTCCTAACTTCTGAATGTTACGAATTTGTAATTTTCTTATAGTGCCAATGCCGCAGAAAGCGAAAAGACCGTTGAGGTAAACTGATCTAAATTTGGTTAGAACAGCTTCTTGCGCACAGCAAATGTTATCGTGTCACCTAAACAGTGTGAAAATTCAACAAAATTGTTAAAAAATTGTTAAAACCTTAAAGTCCCATTCACACGTGCAAGTTTTTGCAGCGAGAACTGGCAGCTGCAACTTGCACGAAATACTTGCAGCTGCTAGTATTTTCAAACAAACATTCCGATTGACCAATCAAACGCAGGTGCAAGAAATTCAAGTGAGTTGCAACTGCGTTCACAAATGCTAATTAAATTAAATAGCATGTATTCCAGTGAATAATTTGCAGCTGCAAGAAATTCAAAGCTGCTTTGTGCTTCAAAAACTTGCATATGTGAACAGGGCTTAACGTAATTCTGTATTGTAAAACTCGAAAAATTGCTCACGGTTACGTTTGTAAAATACCGAGACCGATAGTTTTTAGTTCGGGTGGCAATCCGGGTTTTAAACCCTGGTTTGGGGGCAAAAATTTATTTGAGAACCTATCAGGTTGCGTACGCCGGTTAAAATTTCCTAGTCTTCTATATTAAACGAAATAACAGGCATACATTTAGTATTTGTCAATTTGAACTTGTGCAACACATTATACACGATCGTTCATTATAATTAATGTATGATGGCTGGTACCAAGTACCAGCGAGAACTAACCCTTACATGTATGATTTTGAGTTCACTATCTCTGATTTTGTTTTAATGTTCATTAATTATATATAATTAACTGTGTTGTTTTTATTGGTTTGGTCGCTTACTTGTATCCGAGCTAGTGCACGCAATGACGATTCCGAGATAGGTTTTGATAAGTTGTGCATTATGCACTAAATCATAGTTTCAACGGAGTTTGACCGAAGATTTCTGGATCATTCCGCAAAGAGTCCAGACCGGACCGGCTTTTCATTTTGGACCGTCGGTTTATAATCGAAACAATCTAATGCATCGTTTATTTTTCACCTGCCATATTCGCGTATTGAGTTTTAATATCGCTTGATTAGCGCAGACCACACAATATAAGCATACGCAGCTACACATTGGCCTTCAATTTGCGACTAAAAGATCACTATGCGACAAATACAGTATAATCGGAATCGGAATTTCGCTTGCAACTTGATAATGTGGGGGTGGGGTAGTGCACGTAGGAAAACGAAGAACCTGATTATATAAATTTTGAATCGGACCGGACCGCGACATATATCGTACCAGGCCGCTTGTGAATTTGGGATCGGCCCGGTCCACATCATTGCTGTCGAAATATCTAAAGTTCTGTATTCTCTTTACACCAGGGTGGCACCGAGCCCGTGATTTGTGGAATGCTTAAAGAACAGATAGAATACATTACATCATTATAAATGCGAACACCTAAACCTAACAACCAACCATAAAAGATTGTAATTTTATGAGAACGGTTCATTTCAATTAATTTTTCCAAACACAAACGCTAGTGAGATATTAGTTTCCCTAATCAGATGCACTGAAATACTGTAGTGACCCAAACTAGAGAGGGGCTGCTATTTATTTGGCCTCTCCAGAGGGTACACCCTGTTATTCGGTTACGAACTGCTGTTTATTTTTAACACACGCTCCGCCACCCTTCGTTACTGATATATTCGGTACTGCAATTATCTGTTGATTTAAACGTTTATTTGTCTTGTATCGAAAGCTTGAGCGATGATGCAAGGTTATACTTAGGAAAGTACTTCCAAAAGTTAAGTATGTTTTAAAGTTTTGATTCAAATTTATTTGGGCCTGGAGTTATTTGTGCACAGCAGTGTGGGACAATTGACATTTATGCACTCGGGTTTAGGGGCTCTATCCGCTTTTACGGATTGTTATTACGGATACGGATTCCTATTGATTGGGACTCAAAATGGGGACCCCTTTATTCGGGTCACTACAGTGCAGCACGTCAACATGTGAATTTGATAGCATTCCAACGCACTGCTACGTTCAAAGAGTATCGGCAAAGAATCTTGAATTTTTTTGAAGTGTCAATGTCGATACTCAGGAAAAGTGTCGACTATTACCGATACCGATTAATCAAAATATTCTACTATCTGTGTCAACATGTGTCTTGCTCAAGCAAATCTTATTTCAACAGATTAATTATTAACTAGGAATTAACGCAAAATTGGGAAATGTATCGGAAATAATTATCTTTAAATGTTTAGTTTGCGGTTTTGCAGTCCACACAAATGCGTTACTGTGAAAAGCTGACATATTAACATGCGTATACGTAAATGCGTACAAAGTCTGTCGTACAAGAGCATGAATTATGTAAAATATTGCGGGTTTCGAGACCGTTACAAGTTTTATCATAACGTGTTTTTCTTAAATTAAATCATTGGACACGCTGGTTCACAACATTTACAGAACACACTCAATTTCATACAACCATGCGCTTATAAGCATCACAACACCGTGGTAACGAGTTGACTAGACAATCGCAGCAACGTTAGGCTTTTGATTATTAAAATAATACAGCTGTACGCGTTCAGCATTGGAATATTAACGGTATTAAGGTATCCATTCAATCGCTAACTATAAATGATCGGCAAAATTTCAAAACAAGAATCGGTGTTGGCATTGGCAAAAGTTTGTCATCGACACATTACTAACAAAAATTACCATTATCGAATTCGTTTATCCATTCTGAATAAGTTTGGTATCAATTGAATGTATAGTTGGAATTGGAACTAGAATTTCAAAATGTTGCATTTGTTTTTAGCTGTTGTCTTCGGCTTTGTAGAAGTTTTCAGAATTTTTAGCAAAATTAGTGCTTGTGATTCTGTTACAAAGATATAGTGTTAATTAAGCATGATGTGGGTATGCTCGGTTAGGCTCGCTGACTTATTATGTTTGTGCTTCTGGACTCTTGCAGGCGTTTCCCCAACAGGTTTAGACTTAGGTAGGCAAAAGCTTAGCTGAGCCGAAGCCTTTTCCCAAAACTAAGCCTTAATTTAAATGTAGTGATGAAGTGTACAAGAGAACGCTTCTGTCAAGTTGTGTTATTCAACAAACATGAAATGATTGAGCAGCATATTACCTATGCCAATTATAGCATTTGAGAGTGCATTATATTAAATATAACATCTTCCGTAGGGTTTTTGGATAAGAAACACTTAAATTATGTCGCTTAAAACTTTCTTTGAATTTCACTGTAGTGATAAAAATATCCTGTAGCAGTGTTTTCCAACACAATTCATATTTGTTTTTTGTTTGTCTAACCCGAAGCGGTATTCTTAGCCCACACGAAGTAATGATCTCTTGTTTCTAAGAATTCTCGGGATGATAATTAGACAAGCAAAACAATATTACAAAACAGCGGTTTTAGTTATAGATTGAATATTTTTCTATTTTAAGAAAAGCCTTATATTTTAGTTCTGCGGTGTCAAAAAACGCAGTTGAATTTGTAGCATAACATGAATTAGGCGGCTTATATATAGAAGTTGTTTAGTCTTTTAACGAAGTGTAATTACATTTGTGATTTTAGAATTTTTCTACCGTATCTAGTTTTCTCTCTAAATTAGTCTTATGCTACATGTACGTACCAACTATCTATTAGACGGATTTAAAACGCTTAATTATATCAATTCACGTCTTTTGTATAAGGTTGCGAACCCGAATCAGTAATACAGTTATTATTAATATTGTTATTGTTATTATTATTATTATTTAATGAGATTTAATGAGATTTAATGTTACACTTTTCTAGGCATACTTAGGCGTTGAAGTTTATAATTAGAAATATTAAGCCTTTGATTAGATTTTTGAGACTTGCAAACCGTAGCTCACTTTGAGTTGAAGTAAAAAATGTGTTTTCTTTGTTAGCGTCAGTAGCTAACGGGTAACAAAACAGGAGGATTTGGTGACGAGTCAATGATAAGGACACTGGACACTGAATAGAACGTTAATAGGATAGTTTAAGTTTTGCCGTTAACCGAATAAGTAGTTAAATTTGCTAAAATATACTTTCTACACAAACCGTAGGGCAATTAACTCGTTAGGTCGAATCCAATCTAAATTTAATTAGAAATACAAACGCTTCTACGACTGAGCAAAAAGTATCGCGTTATCTGAACAGTGAGAAAGTACAATCAAATTGTTAAAAAACCACTTAATTCCGTTTTCGGCAAACACGAAAATTTACTTTCGGCTGCAACTCCAAAATAACCTTTGCAGAGTTTCTGTCGTTGTCCCCGTTGCGTTTCGTATCTCCTGTGTTGGTGGTCGAACTTGGCCCGTTGCGGTAGTATGTCCGAGTGTGGTACAGTGGTACATAGTGAAGTATAGGACTGTTGTGAGTAGAGTAACGGTGGTATTGATTGGATATGTAATATGCATTGCCAGCAGAAGCGCTACTTGAATGTGAGGATATCGGAAGTTTATTTACACTTTTCTGGGGCCCGAGTCTGTGACAGCTAATTATCGCTTTAAATAGCAACCGGGCTGTACAGAATTTGAAGTTGAACAGATGATTCGCTAACTTGAGGAGGCAGAAGCTATTATACAATTGCCTGGTGAAGTAACATATTTGGTAACGGTATATGTGCCAACATTTAGGCTTCATGGAATGGAATTGCGTAAATTTGAATCGGTTTTTTGTTGGTTGTAAACTGGTACTGGAATGGTGTGAATTTGTATCGAAAAGACTTCAATTTCGTACACTATCATAGAGATTTTACGCTGCTTTGAGACCCGAAGAAGTGAGCCAAAGCATTGAAATGTCACAAACTGAAACTTTATTATTTAAAATGGCTTTTGCGTATTTAGCGCCAGTTACTATGGTTTTCCAAACGCTCTCTGAATTAAACTTGATTCGCGTTTAACAGATAATGGCTAAGTTTCCAAAATCTTACTTAGTTATGCTTAAATACTTAATTACTTAAGTTACCGACTTAAGTAAATACTTAACTTTCTGAGAAAATACAAGTAAGCGCCAGATGTGAGAAACGGTCATAACAAAATAGCTATAATTTTGCTAGTTAATCCTAAAATAGGACTTTCTTCATTATCTCACTAATTATTACAGTTACAAGCAATCTAATTTCAGCACTAAAGAGTTTTTGGGTGCGAGAAATCTGAAAAAATTGTTTACAAACATTCAAAACCGATAATCGAATAGTTAGCTAATAGCTAATTTGCATATTTGCTTAATTGATAAGCCTAAATAATGGCTTTTAAAAATTTTCACAATTTATTGAGTTACTGAAGGGTTTCTGGGTGCGAGAATCTGAATAAATTGTTCACAAACCTCAAAAACAGATAAATGAATAGTTAGCTAATAACTAACTAATTTGCATATTAGCTTAACAGCTTACGTGTGTTCGAGCTTCGCTCAATACATCTAGTGCCACTACGACTGGTTTTCTATTTGTTCCATCAAAACCCCTTGGTCATTTCTATTCAACAGAAAATGTTCGGTTGAGTGCGGTTTTGTTCAGTTTTTCACATAATTCAAGATTATGGTTTAGGCTCAGATAGGGTGACACCGAATCCCGCGCTTTGTCCGAATACGAATCCCGCGATTTGACTGAATCCGAAACCCGCGATTTGACCGAATCCGAATCCATTGCTAATTTGCTGAATCCGAATCTTGCATGTTACAAATTTGAGTCATATCTATGATTTGTTCCAGAATATTTACGCAATGCCAGTCGCATAACTTTTAAACGTTATATTTCGTGTCCGAACTCAGTTCTGAGATTTGTGATCTGAAACAAAAATATTGATTAATATAACAAGTTATATAAATTTTTTTAATGCTTCAAGTAAAAAAATATTGTCGAACATTGTTGGGTTCGGCTTTTGGCTGAACAGCAAATTTTAGCTGAATCCTACCGAACCTTTGTTGCCACCCTGGGATCATTTTAAGGCTTTCATAAATTTTTGGACAAAGATTCAGAGGTTATCGTTTTTTACAAAAACTGAGTCAAATCCTACGGGGGAGAGTGCAATAAGGAGTGCATGTTTATCAAGCAAATTGTACGTGAGTGTACATAGCCAGAGCCATTATATCTCGTAGCCCAAGCCTCCAACCAAGGAAAAATAACCTCTATAGAAATACGGAGAATACGGGCAAATGGAATAAGGTCTGTTGTTGCTGCCGTTCATTTAGCGGAAAATTTCAGGAGTATAATACTTATTTTTCACTAATACGCTAAAATAGTTTAAAAATTCAAGTTTTTCTACATTATATAGTTTTAAGTTTATTATGAAAATTCTAGGTGGGTAAAGATTAAATTTTGCCCGCACTTTGAAGTTTTTTATCCGCGAGTATACCCGCACTAAAATTGTCTTATCCGGACCGCGTTTATACACGCATGCCCGCGGCTAGCGTGCAGCTCTAGTCTGTGCTTCTCATGATTTTAGGCACGAAAATTTTATTTATCAATTGCAAAAATTCATACACCACTAGACCACCTTGCAGGGCTGAGTCGAACGATACTAAATTTTAGGGATGGACTGATACCAAAATTTTTGCCGATGCCAATACCGATGCCGATTCTTTTTTGAAATCTTACCGATTCCAACTTTAAAGTACATCCTGCTTAATAAACAGATAGAATACTACATTACATCATTATGTGAAGACTTAAACCTAAACCATCATAAACTATTATAATTTTATAAGAACGGTTCATTTCAATTAATTTTTTCAAACACAAACCCCAGAGAAATAACAGTTTTCCTGACCAGACACACTGATATGAGCTCAAAAGTGAAATTGATAGCATTCCAACTGACTGTTATGCGCAAAAAGTATCGACACAGAATCGGTATTATTTTGCAGCGCCGATGTCGATACTCACGAAAAGTGCCGATTATTACCGATGCTGATTATTCAGCACATCCCTGCTAAATTTTTTGTTCTCCGACAAGTAGTTTACGATTTTTGTTATTTGCTTTTCAATTATATATGTCGCACCGGTGGGACCACTCTTGAAAATTTACTGACCGGCAAAACGTTATATACTCATGTCTACCTACCACAACATAAATATAGACGTCAAAGTTAGAATATCAAAAATTGCATTACGTTGTGGTAGGTGTCTTCGTTCGAAAATGGTATTAGCGAGCAAGAGGATTGAACTGTACCTGTCTTGTCTTGATATTCACAATAAAACCTTTTTGTTACACACTCATTGTGTTCTGTGTTTTTTTTAAAAACTGAGGGATTGTTTGAAACATTTTATTTTTGTGTTTAGAAAAAAGTGGAATCAATCACTAAAGGACTGATCTTGCATATTTCTGGGTTGTCGTCCACGTCCCAAGATATACGTTCTCGACGGAACTCGCTGAAATCGGCTTTTTCAGAGCATGGCACAGTGGCGTGGGTGGATCATGAACCGGATAGCTCTGAGGTAAGCTTTATAAGAATTAAGTACTTTTGTTTAGTGTAATACGGTATGTACGCAACGGTGTCGTTTTAATGTGATGCGAAATTTTGGTCATCTGCGTTTCGATCTCGTAGCCAGAGTACGACCAGACGGGCTCAGAGTTGGCTGCGAGTCTGCTGCATTTGTAGAATATTCAGGTGTTTGCTGAATTTATAATACTGTTAAGTTTTCTACGACGCGATATTCCAGGCATACATTAGATACGATGGCGCTGAAGATTATGCAAAAGGAGTCATTGACAAAATCAAGGCAAACAATGATGGTAAAGTAAAAGTTGCAGATCAGGAAGTTGAAGCACGGGTACTGGAAGGTTTGTTTTGAAGTGACTTCTGTCTGTTTAAAATAATAAAGCTTACTTCAGCTGTTAGATGTAGTTGCAGGTCCAACCCGATGTAGATTGTAGTTGTTGCTTACTGTTAGAGTAATTTAGAAATCTAGACAGAGATAAATTTCATTTGAGAATGAGAATATTATTGGATTTCGTTCGCAGTATAGGGTGCGACCGGATATTAGTTTGCTGAGAAACAGAACCGGAAAATGACTTTTATCAGAACTGGAGCCAACTGTTAGCAGGTTATAGAGTATCAATTTGTTTATTGTTGAAAGGATTTGAGTACCTAGGTTAAAAAGTATATTGAAATAAAAATAAGTGTTAGTGAATTTTTTGCTTCCGTGTAAAGTCTTGAACTTCATGACTTGCTTGAAAGGCAGTCGCAGCTATATGTTAATCAAAAGCAGTTTTGTGATATTCGTCGCTGCAACCGTAATTATCCGGTAGCTTTATACTGGATTGGGCTATCTGTTTTTGCTGGTTTATAATTCGAAACCAGATGTCCGGTCGCTCCCTGGTTTGCGAATAGTTGTGATCTCTATACGTCCCCGATTTTTTAGAAGGATATATAATATTGCTCAGAATGTAGCGCACTTTGTTGCATCTTTTTATGGCTGACCCATAACATATTGTGTACACATAGAATTGTCCATTTTTTATGTTTACGACTTGCGTATACCTCATTGTTAAATTATGACATGCGCATGGTTACTCGTTTATAGGTGATGAAGAAGTTGAATTCTGGAAAAACATTTTCAAAGCACAGCGGGAAATGTTTGCTAAAAAGCGAGAGAACAGACGTAAGAGTGAATTTGTTTATTTTTTGTATTTTTTCTTTTTAACAACGTATTCATTTACAATCTCGTGCTAAGTAGACCAAAGTTGCATTTGTGCTTTACTTACAGCGCGCTTATCTTCGAACTTGGCTTTGCTAAGTGCTACAGAAAGCTCTGCAATTTGTTGAAATTCAGTAATCATTTTCTTGTATAAAATGCCCTTGGTATCAGAGTTGGAAACGGTTAATGGGTTACAGTTGTTGGAATTTTGATGGTTCGTGGGTAATTTGTTACACATATTATAAAAATTTCATCACCCTGGTCTGTGTTGGTTGGTATTAAATACTGGAACTGTGTGGTTGTGTTTCTTTTCATTAGCTGAAGAAAGTTTTAAATAGTATATAACTTGAGTCGTTTGGCTCATCTCTTATGGGTCACATATCATGATCCATTCCCATCTCTGCGTGATAAAAAATACCAATAGGTTGCAAAAGACATTATTTTTGCATGTCCTGGTGTATATGAACATCAGGGTTTAATTTGGAATTCAGCTGAATTCAGGAAACAAAACGTTTGGCAAAAAACGAGGACGAGGTGGTGGTGTTGACCGAAATGTAGGCAGCGGAAATCGTTCTGACAACAAAATGGCGACAAATGACGCGGAGGGTGAAGCCGACGACGAACCACCTGCTAATAAAAAGATCAAATTTGATAATGATGATGAAGGTAATGTGTATGGTGCAAAAAATCCGAACTGAAATAACAATTTATTTATGTATGAAGTGTATGTACTTGAGTCTTTTTTAAATATCTTAAACTTTGAGAGCGCTAGCAGTCTTGCTTGAGCTATAACCATGAAGTTGTATCATAACGTTTTGGTATTTTATTTGCAAGCTATTCGATGACTTGCCTGTGCGAACTGTTGGATACTGCATGTGTACACTCGACGACTGCTATTTGTATCGGAATATAGTTTATATACATTGAGCCATAGTTACAAAGACTTGGCTGATGCATAGAATATTGTAAGTTGCTGCAACCACATCTCCCTTTGTACCGTCGCATTTTTAGGTTCAAAAACTCATGATCATTTAAAAAGCGAAGCAAATTCTAAATGCACATCGATGTCTGATGCTGGCCAAGTCTCAGAAAAATCTTAGTAACGTGATTTAATGCTAAACTATAATACCTTTTCGGCATTACAAACTGATTACACGCAAGAATTGTTGCAGGAAACACGTGTATAAGAGAAGAGTGTGATATAACAGCAATTGCCTGCCACGTATTTATCTATAATTATGGTTTTACGGATTTATGTGTTTTTATCTCATAATGACGCTGACTTCGTAAACGCCTCATCACATTTTATACCTCCGCTGTTTGTATCGTATCTCGAAATTAGATCTCGCATTACATAGAAGATATTTATGCCGGAAAGGGTTAAATCTTATAAAATTTACCTTTTATACGTATAAATACGTATTATATGTTACAATATTAATATCTTGGTCCGTGACGCTTAACACTGTATAACTTCTGGAATTTTTTTAGTAATTATCGGCAAACTCGCTGGGCTAGTACTAGACACCTAAGTGATTTAAATAAACATTAAGCCTAGGTCTGTTTCCTGTTCGGGCAGAAAGTAGGCTTTGTGTTGTGCTACGGTAGATTTTTACCAAGGTTCTGGCAATTATGTAGTGAATATTCCTTTGACTAGAACATTCACTTTTGAAACAATTTTCAAGTGCTAAATTATAGGGATTTCATAAAAATACTAAAACCCCGCTCAGTTGTTTACTAAAATTACCAAATTAAACATTTTAACTATATTTACCATAAATTCGTTGCACGCTGAATATATAGTTTGTGATGTATTCTGTCGAAGGTCCCGCTAATTTCTGTGGTGTGTTGTGTTCCGTGTGTTTGGATTTAACTTTTAACACAATTTTGAGAAATAAAATTGTCTTATATCTACTTTCAGTAATAGTTAATTTTGTTTGTTGTTATGTTTGGTACGGTTGGTCAAAGTAAAATTTTTCTTTATTTGTTACGAGTAGTGTAGCTTATAACGCCGTAATTAAAAGAAAGGGTACAATCGGAGGTCTACCTCCGGTTCCGGCAGAAAGCGTTGCCTATTTCTCATGCTGGTGGATCCGAAAGGGGAAGCATGATTTTGTGTTTAAATGTTTAGCACTAAAATGGCATATGACTTCTGGCTCACTTTCGCTTCGCTCGCGAGTGTTTCTACTATATCATGTGCGTTCCCTGTTTTAACACTCACTCATAGAGCATAATATGAGCAACTAAATATAGTAATGTACGAGCAATACATACACTGTGAGCAGTGTTTAACAATTATAACATACGTGAGAGCTCCCGCGCCTTTAGGGTGGAGGGTCCCTGAATTTGCGGTTTGGTTTAATCTCTGGTTGTTCCGCTGTCCTTTCGTCCTACTGTCCCAATTGTTCGGCTATCCCAATGTTCCGTTGTCCCAAGGATCCCACTGTATCAACTACCCCGCTTCTCAATTGTCCCAACCGTCCCGGCTGTTCTAATGTTCCAAACTGTTACCACTGTTCCCATTGTCCCAATTGTCTCTGCGGTCACAAATGTTCGCACTGCCCTAATTGTTCCAGCTGTCTCAACTGTTCCAATTGTCCCGATTGTCCCCGCTGTCCCAACTTTTCCCATACTGTCCCGATTGTCCCACTCTCGCTATTGTCCCCACGGTCCATATTCCCAACTGTTACCGCTGTGCTAACTGTCTCCACTGTCCCAATTGTCCACACCGTCTCAATTGTCCGCACTGTTCCATCGTAATTGTCTTCACTGTCCTAATTATCTAAGATGTCCCAATTCTCACCGCTGTGCCAACCACCCCCCCGCTGTCTCAACTTTCCACATTGTCCCAAGTGTAGGAATTGTCCGAACTGTCCCCACTGTTCCAAGTGTCTCCATTGTCCCCACTGTCCCAACTGTCGCAATTGTCCCGACTGCACCGCTGTCCCAAATGCTCCGCTGACTCAACTTTCCCTACAGTCCAGTACCTATTGCCCAAAACTCCCAGCTGTCCCAAATGCTCCGCTGACTCAACTTTCCCCACAGTCCAGCCCCTATTGTCCAACACTCCCAATTGTCCCAACTGTCCCCGCTTTCCATCTGTTCCTACTGTTCCCACTGCCTAAACAGTCTCAATTGTTCCGCTGTCCCAACTTTTCCCACTGTACCAACTGACCGAACTGTCCCTACCCTACTGTCCCAATTTTCCAGGCCATCCCAGCAGCCCCGCTGTTCGAACTTTTTCCAGTGTCCCAACGGACCCTACTATCTATACTGTCCCAATTGTCCGGACTGTCCCCGCTGTTCCAACCGCACTACTGTCCCAACTTTCCCCACTGCCCCATCTGTCAACACTTTCCCAAATACAAGTGTATGTGGGTTAACCGCGCTGCGCTTTACCCGCGGAAGTTTTATATTTTTACGCGCTGGTATATCCGCGCATAATTTGTTTACCGTTACCCACCTTTACCCGCCCTTATTTTTCATCACGGTTCACTTCAATTGTGTAACTTTACCGTGCATTGATGTTTACTCGATTAATTTTTTATGTTATCTGGTTTTAGGTTTCTTATTAAAATTTCAGGTGGGTAAAGATTAACAAATTTGTACACGCACTTTGAAATAGTTTACCCGTGCGTATACCGGCGTCAAAATTTTTTACCCGTCCCGCGTTTACCCACGGGTAACGTGTAGGTTTGTTCCCAATTATGGGTCATCCACGTTATACTGTCTTACTGTAAAAAATTGTCCACCATCTTGTTTGCAAGGGCGATACGCCGTTCAGAGGGACTTTCTGTTGTCGTCAGTCGGGTGTACACATAGTGCTGGTGACTTTTAAACATGTAATTTATAAACATTGCAATTAGGAACTTAGGGACTAGCATGTGGTTACAATTTGTCACAGTAGCGTAGGCAATATAACGTGGATGACTCGTTATACAGACTTTGTTGCGCTATTATACTTCGGATATCCGTACCCAAAACTCAACGCTCTGTTGACACATTTCAAGGGTATAGCAAAGAAATGCCCAATACATTTAATAGGCAAGTGCAATTTAACGCCATCAACGAGTTTTTGGAACGGCCAACAAGCAGTCAAAACGATACAGATTAATGTAACGCTTACATTCCGCTCAAATTAACAAATTAGCGGCAATGCTTAACCACAGGAGAAGTTTATTTTTCTTTTATTAACCATGTAGTGGTTTCTGCAATATGCTTTTTAACTTAACCGTAGCTAATGTGTTCAAACCTCAAACTCTTGAGTTTGCATGCTTAAATGTTTCCTGCACAAGTATTTTCTGTTTCATTTGAGATCACCTTCCGTCTGTTAGACCTGGGATGCCGGAAGGCGGACGCTTGCTGTTACGGATAGACTATTACAGCATGACATTCGGGATCAAATGGATCCTATGGCTTCATTAGATTTTTATAATATGCATACGTGTAATAATTGTGAAGTTTTGGTTATGAGCTTATGGCTATTAAGGTCACGTTTACGATTATAGCTTAAAACTATGTTGCATGACCACTAAAAATACGTACTTTTTCAGCATTTGAGAATCTACAATACACAACACAAAATGTTAAATTATTAAAATTTTACGTCTTTCTTATTTAATAGTTATCAAAAACAGTAAATATATTGTTTGTATCTTCCACAGAAATGTTACCGATTTTATACAAGGGTCTGCCTTATTAATGAGAGTTGGAATAAATACGAAACAGAAACGTATGCAAGGTAGGGATGGAGGGAAATAGGTATGCTATTGAAGTTTGTGTAAGAGTCGAAAGAAACGAACTTTTGCATGGTGTGGAATAAATTTCAAAGGCTAAAAAGTTATCTTGTCCACTACGCATCGATCGCAAAAAAACTTCAGACATGTTTACCCGTCCAGAAATAAAATCCTAGCTAAGTAGTTACACCCTGATATCAAGTAAGCTGGCCCGTCACGCCCTCGTTGTGTATTCGTAAATGTGGTTCGCCGTTTCGATTCAAATCACTGAACATCAATCAATCTCTCAGCAAAGAGGAACACCGCTATCAGATCTGTTATAAGAGGTTTGTTGAGGTTTTGCTCTTAATTACAAATGCGCCAAGCAACCTTTCAATTGGCACAGGGCAACCACGAGACATTATTAGGTATTATTATATTCTCACCAAATCATTTAACGCTAACGCTCCGCGCGAGGTATACCGCAGTTTATTATACGTTTGCTCGTAAACAAATTGATAAACGGCGGAACAACACTGTATTTAAAGATGTTTTTGAGCGGAAATAATATCAGAAAGCTTAAACGGGAAATTTAAAACATGAGCCATATTAAACTGGTGTTTGATTGTTTGAAAATTGCGTTTTAAATTTAGCTGCAACTTTGTATTTGTTGTACCGTGACGCTTAACGTCTATACTTCTACGTTTACCTATAACTGTGAGCGTAAAACGCTGGATATGTACAGACTATATATTAATTGAGTTCAACAACATTTATTTTAATGCTTTCTCAAATATTTCAAAGAATATTAAACTTCTTAGCTTAGAAACTTACCATTTCAGATTGTATTTATGTAAAACTGTGCAGCTAGCTGAGCGAGCAGTTGTTTTCTGGTGCATTCTCTAATAATTCTAAATATTAAATGCATGTTAGCAAATATTGTTTTCAGTAATTACACTTCATATCGTTCAAGTAAACTTTTAAGAGGTTTAAATTTTGATTGCAAGCACTGGCGGATTAACAGTGAGTACCCAGGTCGCGTCATTCAGCAAGGATCAATATCCAAAATTTGTAGCAAGATTCAACGCTATAATCGCGCAAGCTTCAAAATCGGCGTATTGTACAGTTCTTCGCACATTTAATTTCAGGGTTAGAACCGCTCCGGGCATAGATGTTGGGCCTGAGGGTCTAAGTGGGCCGGGCTTGGGCCCAAACTTTGTGCTCGCGAACCAAAATAAATTGGAGCAGTGTGTGACGTTTTCTGTCCACGAGCCGAAGAAAGAAATTGTTGGCTTGATATTGTAATATAAGAATTAGGTACATGTTTTTGAACATTAATTCCGGAACAATTTTCATAAATACTGCGGTCATGGCGTAGCATCACGGATTTTGAAAAGCAGAGTAATGTTTTGGAAAAATTTCGAATGAGAGATTGTTGAATTCTTAAATTGCAATTATTTGCACCTATGCGGATGTAACAACTTTAGCAAGCGAACTTGTCGGTTATATAGAATCTTGAACTGCAGATTTTTCTGCCGCTACTTCAACGAATCCGTTTATTACTGGTATAAAAATACAGTGCGATTTCTATTGTTATCCAAGCTCACTATAGGGGCGTGCCTGTTTTATAAGCTAGTACGGGCGAAATTCAATAATTAATATATTTTCCATTCCTAATTACGTAATAAAAAATACAAATTTTTAATTGATTGAAAATAGTTAAATTCTATTTTCAATTGTCCGAAATAAATCAAATTTTAGAACTTCAATTTAAATATCCTGGAAAATATTTTTTCAAAATAAATTCAATTCCAGACTACATACAAAGATCATTAATTCCATTCCAGACTACGAAAAATCTTATTAAATTCGATTTCAGACAAAGCAAAAATTAAATAATTTTCATTCCAGACTACGGTGTAATTTGTTAATATATTGGAAATACTGCGTCAATATGTCTGAACTATATTTTAAGGACCCGTCGATTTTTTGCCTAAGCTTTTTCCTAATCCTGAGCCTAACCTAAGCTTTATACGTGGAGAAAGGGCAGTGTTTGTATCCAACTGTTGCTCCAACTGGCGCATTCAATGGTGGAAACAAGATTTTGTAATTAAATGTTTAGCACTAAAATGGCGTTTGATTTCTTGCTCTTCGTTGCTATTGTTTCCACTATATATTTGTAATGCGGTCCCTCACGTTAGAGCTTCCTAGATCCGCCACTGATTTCTTCCCAGTAGCGAGCGAAAAACCAATTTCTCACAGCTTCCAAGGCGTTTTGTCGCTGTTCTGCGAGTTATTTAATGAGGTAATAATAAAGGTTTATTTCGTTTTTTCCATTTTTCCACCCGCTCCGAAAAACGGAAAAAACCGAAAAAACCGTTTTTTTCGTTGTTTTTTGGTACCCAACCCTGGTAGCACCTCTCACTTTTTGGCGATAGATCTTTGGAAATTTAGCATATTTGTTGCGTTCGATTTGCCCTACGTCTATACCAATTTTGAGATCCACAATTGCAAGGTTGAAGTCCATTGCCACTTTCGATTTTCAAGTCACAGCAATTATGTGAATACATACAATTACTTACTGACAATAGATTATCATCACTTCTACGATAATTACATTTTGTCCAAGCTTCAAGTTTACGATGCTTGACACAAAATAAAACTATTAATACGAAGATTTTTGTCTGTATCTAATGGCACTTAATATTTTTTACAAAAATTTTCAACGATGAACCATTAAAAGGTTAATGTTACCAAAGAGTTGAGCTGTTTTTATAGGTTCTGGAACTTATGGCTTTGGTTATTTCTGGTCAAATATATGTCGGCATTATGTTTTATCTTTTATGGTTGTTTTTTATAATTTTTGTAGATTCATAAAATATTAATGTTGAAATCGTAATCCGATTGATTGCGTTGCATGATGAACCAGGGGTTTGGAAAATAAAATATATCGGTGTGTTTCTGTAGTCGTTGTTTGTAAATAAATTTAGTTGAGTTTCACCGAAGTTTAACACGAAATCAAATGAGATTTTATAGTTTGTAAGATTATAGAATTGCGTGCCGAATGTTTGAACCAGTGTTTGAAAACTAACTATCCGAGTCATATAATCCTAGATGTTCAGGTTGTAAAATATAAAATACACAATTTGGCCCATAATCATAGGGCCCTACCCACTAATCATAAGCCTAAACCTATGTCTAAACCAAAGCTTAATAGCCTTAGAACCAGTCGGAGTGGGACTACATTTATGGAGCGAAGCTCGAACGCACGTAAGCAATTAAGCTAATATGCAAATTAGCTATTAGCTAACTATTCAATTATCGGTTTTGGATGTTTGTAAACTATTTATTCAAATTCCTCGTACCCAAAAACCCTTCAGTAAACCCTAATAATTATTGAAATGATTTAAAAAGTCCTAGTTTTGTCTTGTCCATTAAGCTAATATGCAAATTAGCTATTAGCTAACTATTCAATTATCGGGTTTGGATGTTTGTAAACTATTCAGATGCTTCGCACCCAAAAACCTTCAGTAAACCCTAATAATTATTGAAATAATTTAAAAAGTCCTAGTTTTGTCTTGTCCATTAAGCTAATATGCAAATTAGCTATTAGCTAACTATTCACTTATCGGGTTTGGATGTTTGTAAACTATTTATTCAAATTCCTCGCACCAAAAAACCCTTTAGTGCTGAAATTAACCTTAATAATTAGTGAAAGATTGTAAAAAGTCCTAATTTAGGCTTATAAACTATGCTAATATGCAAATTATCTATTAGATAACTGCTCAATTATCGGTTTTGGAGGTTTGTAAACAGTCTACGCAGATTCCTCGCACCCAAAAACCCTTTAATGCTAAAATTAGATTGCTTCTAACTGTAATAATTAGTGAAATATTGTGGAAAGTCCTAATTTAGGCTTAATTAATTATGCAAATTAGCCTGTAGCTAATAAACGGCTTAAGATTTGAAAACCCGAAAGCGAGGTTAACACTCCAGTATAATTGGCTTTCAAACAAAAAAAAGTTTATCAAAATCGGTTCAGCCGTTCCTGAGATTCTTTTCGGACGGACAGACGGACAGAGGACAGACGGACAGACGGACAGACGGACATCCACCTTTCGACCCCCAAGTACAAAACATAAAACGCTTCGCGAAACTCCGAGCTTCGCTCGGAGTTTCGCTTCGCTCAATAAGTGTAAACGTGCCCCTAATTCTAGTCATATTTATAGGTCCAAGCCTGAACTTTCCGGTCATTAAGTTTCCCAGCGTTACAGCATACCAGTGGGCAGTCCCTAAACGTGGGATCGCAATGTTTACCAGTCGTAGTGGGACTACATTTATTGAGCGAAGCTCGAACGCACGTAAGCAATTAAGCTAATATGCAAATTAGCTATTAGCTAACTATTCAATTATCGGTTTTGGAGGTTTGTAAACAATTTATTCAAATTCCTCGCACCTAAAAACCCTTTAGTGCTGAAATTATATTGCTTTTAACCTTAATAATTAGTGAAATATTGTAAAAAGTCCTAATTTAGGCTTATAAACTATGTTAATATCCAAATTATCTATTAGCTAACTGCTCAATTATCGGTTTTGGAGGTTTGTAAACAGTCTACGCAGATTCCTCGCATCCAAAAACCCTTTAATGCTAAAATTAGATTGCTTCTAACTGTAATAATTAGTAAAATATTGTGGAAAGTCCTAATTTAGGCTAAATTAATTATGCAAATTAGCCTGTAGCTAATAAACGGCTTAAAATTTTAAAACCCTAATGCGAGGTTAACACCCCACAATAATTGGCTTTGAAACAAAAAAAGTTTATCAAAATCGGTTCAGCCGTTCCTGTGGTTCTTTTCGGACGGACAGACGGACAGACGGACAGACGGACAGACGGACAGACGGACGGACGGACATCCACCTTTCGACCCCCAAGTACAAAACATAAAACGCTTCGCAAAACTCCGAGCTTCGCTCGGAGTTTCGCTTCGCTCAAAAATATTTTTTACATAAACTGAGCATTCATTATGCCTGCATCATGCTGACTTGTTTGATACCTTTAAATTTTTGTGATTAATTTTTTAAACCGGAAACTTTTACATATGTTTCTGACAGAACATGGCACAAATAAAACAAAATTATCAACAACTGAACTCGGTTCATTTAAATTTGAAGCATCTGGTACCACTCTCACGAATGTTTTTTCAATATTTATATTTTTTCTACTTTGCGCTGTTAAAATGCATGGTCATAGCTACGACTTGAAGTTGGTTGAGGTCTGTATAGAATGTAGAACGTTTCGATTGCGCTATGAAAATATGGTACATGATATATTATGCTGGGCTGAAAATATTGGGTCAAGGGCATAAAATATCGCGCCGCAAAATTTTTGATTTGTTGATTGCACAAAGTCTAGGTCCAAAGACCTCTCTCCGGACTACAACCCTGACAGAATGGAGGATAAAAATTAAAATTGCATTAACCTCTTCTAACGATGACTTAATTACTTATTTAGAGCGACAGTTATCGAAACTTGTTGCTTTGTATACCAATTGCACTACAAATTGCACTGAATTACTATTCACATCTAAAGCTCCATATTCAAATGGGTATACAAACCATGCGTTTTCAAACCAGCCGAAATGTAATGAGAGATACGATTAGCATATAATAATAAATCGTGTTAGACTCAATAGTGATATGCAGTAAGTTACTATGCCAACAGAATAATGCCATATTCACTTTGCAATGAAGTAATAAAAGTTGTCAATATTTCGTTTACACTTTGTCATCTTTTTTCAGGCAAACTAAAAAAACTCAGTAGCTCTGGTTTAGATAGTTTAGAACCTCAATAGTTATGAGTAGTACTGGTGTCTACCTGTATTTAGATTCGTAGTGTTTTCCTATTTAGTTTTAACTTATAATTACAGCCGCATGACTATGTTGAAAACTTTTTGTTTGGTTTCTCACTGAAACCAGAAATAGTTTGGTATTCATTGGCATATATGTTCAGTGTCGATTTTTATTCAATTAAAACGAACAATTTAAAGTTGTACGTCATAAATATAGACTTGAAGGTTGACGCAAATTTAACAAAACAGGTGAATGCAAGTCACAAATTGGTATTTGACGAATTAAATTTAATCGAAGATATTTATAAGGTTCTTGCTCAAGGAAAACAATCATTTATTTCATTCGAGCTCGTGGCAGGCGCGTAGCCAGTAGGTGGGGCAAACAAGGGATTCGTAAATTTACTAGCAATGTTGAAAATTTTCTTGGGGGTCAAAATTTTTTCAGGGTGTTTCCTTTTGCTACGGGACTGGTTTGCCGCCCTTGTCGTGCGCTATAATTTTTGGTAAATGTTAAGCGTGTGTCTAACCAAGCCAATGCCAAAAATAGTCTGAAGTGTAAACTTTATTTAATGGCTATAGTTGTTGGCTTGCAAAAATCTTGCCAGTTGTGTATTTATTTGCATTAAGGCATTAATTGTTGAAGTTTTAGACAATTAAGCCGAGTAATGCACTGAAATATTGTGAAATTTACTTTTGAGAAACGCGAATACCTAAAAACTTTTACGTAAACAACAAAGATTTTAGGCTGAATTTCGAACAACTCATAAGTTATTATTTATATATAACTTTCAAACATATTAAAATGTCTCATTTCTGATTAAATTTGCGTGGTTCGTTGTTTACCTATACTGCCATAAGTACACGATAATTTATTCCATCGTTTAACTATAAAATAGCGGTAAATTGATATGCATATAGGTTTGGTAATGATTACAATTTAGCTCAGTTGTTTTGATGAAAAATTCTATGGTATAGGGTAAAATTAATATTTTACTAACCTTGAGGATCCTGATCTTGTGCGGAAACGGAGCAACTAAATGTGGTTATTTTTAGATACCTAAGTATTACATATATGCGTTAACAAAAAACATTACTGTTCTCTGATAAAGCTATTTTATTATTAGTCCTGCAATAATTGCTACCACGACGTCAACATCGTTCACCTTGTCTGACAAGTGATAAATACACTAAATGGTTCCTATTCAACATTAAATTTTGTATCAATACATCACAATTACCAGCAACTTGTAGCGGACTTTTGGTGTTATATTCACAGGTAAACGTTAAATTTATCATTGAAAGCGAAAATTCTGTTCACGTGATTTTGTCCGCCTTGGTCAAATATTACAACACTCTCTCAGTTTGAATACTGATTTGAACAAATTGTTAAAATTTTAATTAAATCTTCAATTGTTCAAATACACCACAATCATGTTGACTCTTGCCATGAACTTCAAAAGTCAAAACGAAAAGAAACAAGCAGAAAAAGAAGCAAAAGAACATGAACAAACCTCATCAAAACAACAACAGTGTGATTCGAATCGAAAAGCACGAGCTACCGGATCAAGGTCCCGTGGTACCTCAGGCGGCGATAGTTCGTCGGGTTCGAAAAGCAATAAGCGTAAGGCAAAAAAATAAAATTTTAATATTAATATTAACGGACAGAATTGTGTCACAAAACAAAAATTCGAAAAAACGTTTATATTGATGCTAAAATAACATTTTCGTAAGCATTAAAAGCGGTTACGTGTTAGAGGTTTGTCATATTAGCGTTTCATTTGATAATTTCGTCATTTTGAAAAATATCGTTTCAAAAAAGAAAAGCTTTTAAAATAGTGTTTGGCACGATTCCTGTAATCTTAATCTTAATGTGTTATTCATTATTGGCTGATTATTCATTACTTCATGCTAAGTAAATTTAGCTGTCATCGGTTGCATGGGACGAGCCCCACCAAACCGCTGGTCCAGGAGCAAAGTGCCAAGAAGGCTCATTTTTGTCCGAGTCAATAATTACGTTTCGTTTACTATTTCAATTTGCTAAAACGTGAAGTGCAGCAAATTTTCATATTTTGGGCGAGAGCATACTTTCCATTATATTCCGTGATGTGCGTTTGGTAATAATGTGTAGACTTAAAAATTTTCCGTACTGTACCTAAGCATCTGCATATTCTCATAAGAATATCGTGCCCTCATCAGGTCTTTAAATTTGGGTTTCAAAATATCTGTGAATATCAATTTCGCCAATTACCTAAATAAGTGCTTGCGATTGGTTTTGTAAATGATCTATATTTCGTGTGTAACAAAGTAATAAACGCAATTATACATATAATACCGGTGTTGCTTATAGATCTGATTCAATAATTGTACAAATAACATACGACAGAACAAACAAATGTAACAAACAGCCCCTGAAACGGTCAGAGTGACGGGTACGATTGTCCAGTCCCGTGCTTAGCACCCAGTGATCGTCAAATGGAGTACATCAAACCCACATTACAATATTTTAATATACGGGTTTAACGCAAAAAATAAGCCTGGTTTCTACTTTCTTTAGGGCAGACAGTGTGACCTCCACGTCACTTCGTGCAATGTTTCACAAGGCCGTTCCCGTTACTGCCCGCATTGTCACGTTTGCTCAAAAAGGTACAAAACGAAGCTATTTTTACGGACAACTAGTTATTTTTTCGGTTAGCAGTTCACGCAGGACAATGACGCCGCTGCCGCCTCCCTACTCTGAAGGAGGGTTGAGAACCTAATGGGTTTCCCCAAAACCAATCTACCATGTGATTTTTAAAAATTTAGCGCCTTCGGTGCTGTTCAGGGTAAGCATTTCATTATTCACGCTCATTTGGTGTCGTTCTCCAGTTTTCTTCTGCCATTATGCATTGTGCTCCCGCGTAAGTATTCGATTTTTTATTACTCTGCTACACTGGTTCATTCTTTACAAATTGCTCTGTTTCACAGCTGGGATCTCGGATAACCTAGCTGGGACCGTAACGAAGGACTTAAAACTTGGGCGGCGATTAACATTATTAACTTTGGGGGCCCCTCGAATTTATTTTGGAGTCCTTACACATTAGGCACGGCACTACGCATGTCACGTATGAATCAGTTATACCATGATTTGCATTTAACGGAAACAGAAACTCCGATCAGATGACACTTTCACTGTAGTTACAGATTTAAAAATACTAGGCGTAATAAGCCGGATTAGGCCGATATTGCAAACAAATCTGGTTGACTAGTGCTGAAAAGGTGTAAAATTGTCAATACTCCCGATACGTCATTACTCAGTAGCCTCTCGTTAACTCTAATGTGTTGCCTGTAATGCACATACACAAAGTATTACGCTGTACACCTATTCTGTACACATATGCAAATTAGGCCACACCCCTTACCACATGAAGATCAAAAATAAGAATAGGGTTTTTCGAGGGGATCACGGTACGAAAATTTGGGGGGCTTTTTCTCAAAAACTTACAAATAAGCTCCAATTTTGTTCAGGAAAGTTCTGCAGCAAATTTCTGTCTGAGATAGCTACGCCATAAACCAGAAAAAATGCTGCAAGGCCAGATATTTATGAAAAAGCTTTGTAATATAAATACCCGTAAATTAAACTCATTATAAAAGAGACGGCTTCCAGGCCATCTCAAAAATATATTTTGTTAAGCTCATAGTTTGTAATTCCTCATAAAAAATCTTCCAGTGTTTCAAATAGAGGTATAACTGCAGTTCTTCGACTTGAAACAATGACATATAGCAAATGTTATCTAATATATTAAAACTTTAGGTTTATAGTCCGCTTGTTTTTTCATATTTTAGAGAGCCCAGTGAACACATTTTGCACGGCTTAAATGTATTGACAGAAAAATATAAACCTTTTCAATTATATATATCTTTTTGTTTTCGTTGTATTTGTATCACCGTTCGTTTCAGTTACTTTAAGATATATATTCATGTGAGAAAGGGTTCATGACGAGACAAATAGAAACAGCGAGGATAACCTTTTCCAACTATGTAAACGTAAAGCGTTTCCAGACCAGCTCATTCTTCTGCCGCCGTGTATTCGATTCCAATTTTGAATCTTCTTTCTCTTGCATAGGATTATCATTGTTGGTGCCCGACGTATCGCTACCATTAATGTGACTGGCTGAAATCGTACCAAACACTGTATCGGAAGTTTGTGCGTTTGCATACCGAACACATTTTTGTCGTGAAACAGGAATTATTTCCGAGTTGTTTGGGTCAACATTTTTGACCAAGTTTGGACGTATTTCTTTAATCAACCCATTCGAAGCGGTGAACGCAGCGACATCTGTACAGTATTCTTCGGCGGTAGCAGCGAATATCTGCGACTGACACATTACTGGAACTTCCGTTAAATTTCGCGACTGATATCGTTTCGAACGCGATTTATCAGCTACACTTGATGAACGTTCTCCGTCAACAGACGATTGGTTGTTTGATGCACGCTTGAATAGAGATGTGAACGAATGTCGAGATTTGATTGGTGGACGATGTGGAGGTGGCCGAAATGGCTTTGGCTGTATATTGACAGCCGCAGCTGCAGGAGGCTCACCAATTCTGGGTTGGCATTTAACTGAAATTTTGAAATATATAACGAAAAAGCAGTTAGTTTCATGTTAGAGTCTATAAGAACTAGATATATGATAGTTTAAATTTATTTGGTTTTTGACACACAATTTACTGTAGTCACCTGAATAATAGGGGAGAGGGCTGATATTTATTTGGCCTTTCGAGAGGGTGCCCCCTGTTATTCGGTTACGGACTCTTATTTATTTTTTACCCAGGCTCCGCCACTCTTCGTTACTGATATATATCCGGTACTGTAACTATCTGTTGAATTAAACGTATATTTGTCTTGTGTCAACAGGTTGAGCGACCATACAGGGTTATGCTTAGGAATGTACTTTCAAACTTTATTGGTCCTGGAGTCATTTATGCGCTACAATTAGGGATAATTGACACTTATGGACTCCAATTAGGGTTTAGGGACTGTATCCGCTTACGGACTTTTATTAGGGATACGGACTCCTATTGATTGTGCATTTAAATGGGGATCCCCTCCTCTTATTACACCACACCTTCTTATTCATGTCACTGCAATACATTTGAATATACGAGAGGCTACATAAATATTGTACGTTATATCTGTTGATTTTTTGAAATTAACAATAAGTGATTGTCACCTACATCGAAATTTGAGGTTTATCTATTTCAAAAACTTCTTATACAATACCTATACAATTGTTATTTATAGTAAAAATTTAAAAAACTCGTTTTAATAGCAGAAAACAAAAGTTATAAAGAGCCAACTCTTGGGGCACCAATAACGAAAGAATACTTAGTCGCTGCGACACGGAATTGCATTTTCAATATTGCAACTAGTGTCCGGTAAAATTTACCTAAGAAAAGTTGAAGTTGTCATTTTCTAACAAAACGCTTGTATTTTTACAATCAAGCGTGTAGTCAGACCAGGCATACGGGAACTATTGTCTCCGGAGTGTTAGCTATAACCCCTAGAAAAATATACTGGTCACGCTGACACCTTTAAAAATCCACCAAAACTGCAGTTTAGCTTAGTTAACGTTTGATTCATCGTTGTTTATTAAAAATAGGATTCCTATTCGAATTTTAATAGCAAATCAGTTGTGAAGTTAGCTACTTACCTCATGTTTAACACACCTCGACAAAACGTTCCCGCGTCTGTGATAAAGACTTACCGCCAATCGGAAAAGAAGAATGCTGTTTAAGCTGCAGATTGAGATCCTTTGCAATTGGAATATCAACGCCAGATCTATAATTAAAGTCTATCACCGTGCTCGCACGAGGGAGTTCCGTTCGTACACGTCTCGAGTTGAGTTTAGTGTCAGGCCGCGAACGCGGGCCAGCCTCAGGTATTTGTTGCGTAATGCATCGCTCACTAAATGGGCTGGAGGACTGAGTTCGTATGACTACTGCACTGTGATCAGCGCTTGGAGTAGCATCAATACCTGTAGTGGTTATTAATGCGGAACGACTTGCAAGATCAGTCGTAAATGCGGTTTGTTGTGGTAACGCGTATATGCCTGGGCGCCCGCTTCGTTTTGGAGGTCTCGATCGGCTGCCGGCACTACCGCTTCGGTTACTTTCGCGTTGTTTCTTGTAGTGAAGTCCCAAGGATAGCATCTTCACAAAATTTTAGAAAACTAAGCTCATTATGCACACTTTATCGTAGTGAATACTAACAGTAGTATATGCTGAATAACTGTGCAAAGTAGCAGAACAAAAGAACGTTGTAAATGTTCAAAGCCAATAGGGTCCTACTTTGAAATATTAATGTTGCGAAAGCTTAGCCTAAAATTACAGAAACGCGATAGATGTATGGAGCAAGTGCACCAAATTTGAGCTGTGCTTATTTGCATGCAAGAACAACCTGCCTGCAATAATTTTGCTGGTTGTAGATCCGGGCTGATTGCAAAACAAACAACTTGAACTCGTATGCATAAGCCTCTTACCCGTAAATTTTTTAAATTGTTTTTGCTATTACAGACGTAACGGTGTTTGAACCAGTTCCATATTATGTTTCAGATCAAATTTCATTGTTTTTCAAGAATTAACTATAGCCCACATTACCGTTTATATTTCTGCTTGAAAGTTTTAAAAACAAAATTGACAGTTGGACATTTTATAAGTAGATGAACTTTTAGTCCATTGAGTTTGTGCAATAATAAAATTATTAATCGATGCTTACAAAAACTTAAAATCATAATTAAAACAATATTTTCAGAAAGCTTTGACTGTCGTCGGCAATGACCTGGTGATTTTTGATGAAACCGTTCCTATTACCACTTTACAAATACTTATTTTTAGGAATCCATTGAGTTGAAATAATAAATTAAATCAACGTACTGAAAAAATCATACGAACACAATAGTGTTCATATAAAATGGTCCGCGCACCTCATGTGCGGATTTTCACTTTAGTTGTCATGTTGGTACTAAAGAAATGGTAGGGAAAATCTGAGCCAAAGAGGATTGGCCAAACAAATGTGACTTTGGAAGTTATGGTTCAACAATCCATTACAGAAAGTATAAGAAATGTCTCATTTTGGTTCAGCGCCTTTTTATCCGTTAGCTATTAACCCCTTCTCACATTGAGTTGCCTGTAGGCAACTAAACGCAGTGTATATACGTTAAATAGTATATATCGCACCGTGTTTAACAATAGCAACACGTATACATAATACCAAATCACCACAAGACGTGAGAGCCCCATCGGGCTCGAGCGTCAAGCTCCTATAGCTCAGTGGTGATGGTATACGCCTCCCACTCCAGTCACCGGAGTTCGAATCCTAGCATAAAAGTAGGTCTCCGGGGAAATAGAAAATATTCATGTGAGAAAGGGTTAATTTTTATATATTCAATATTCATAGATATTTAATTAACTCAGATCTTGTCAATGAAATAATTTTTGTTGCAATTTTGTGCAATTCTGTTTCAATTATATCAACGATCGGGTATAATGAAATTTCACAGTTAAACGCACAACAAATTTAATCTCTACAATTGTTCCTACACTAGGTTTTTATCCAATAATTCCAACCACAAAGAATAGTTTTACAAGAACGGTTATTTGGCATTGGTACCCGTACCCGTTTACCCCAACCGTTGGTTTCACTTAAACATTGGTTTCAACCCAACGAATGACTTTACCCGAACGGTAATTTCAAACCCACGGTTGGTTTTGCCCAACGGCGGTTTCCGTTCGCCACAAAAATTGGTTTCACACCAATGGTTAGTTTCATAAAATTATTTTGTTCCTTTAACGCATATTTTCACAAAAATAGTATTCCAGCCAGACAATTTATTTTATTTAATACCTAATTTAGCCAGACTTTTCACTATGTTTCATATTCCTGATAAAGGGGTAAATAGTAACTAAACAGACACTGTTATAACCTAGAAAAACATGGGACCAACTTGGGGATCGTCCAACCTCTTCTTCGAGCAAAAACCTTGATCCGCCAGAGATAAAAGGTTCGATCTTCGGCTGGTAGATACGGGCAATCTTAGGCACGGCTTATGCAGCCCGCATTGAGCCTTGCATTTATAGAAACTGACAAATAGTTACCATAAAAGTTTCGTCACAATTCTACATCCAAACTATTAATGATGTGGTGGCACCAGAAGCAATACTGCAGTGACCCGAATATATGGGGGATATTTTTTAATCGCCATCCTCCGCCTTTCGTTACTGATATATAATCGGTATTGCAACAATCCTGTGAATCAAACGTTTATTCGTCTTGTATCAAACGTTTGAGCGATAATGCAAGGTTATATATATTTAAATGGTTCCCGGACAGAAGGCCGAGTGATAAAGGGCCTCCGGACAGATGGCGCCGGACAAAAGACCGCCTGGACAAAACACCGCCTGGAAAAATGGCTTTCCGGACAAAAGGCCGTCTGGACAAACGCCGTCTGGACAAAAGGGTCCGGACGAAAGATCGTCAGGACAAAAAGTCGTTCGGGCATAAACAACTTGTGGACAAAACGTAGCACATTCATGGCGGAAAGCTTATGACCAGATGCCGAGCGCAGTCACTCTCGCATGACGGCTGTAGGAATTCCGCTGGTTCGGTATGAAAAATCCCAAGCATAAGTTTGGCTGGGTGAACTGGAAAAGTGGAATATTCAAATGTCTTGATATAATCCTTGGTTCGGTGGGCAAATACTAAGTGTAAAAGCTTGTTTGGAAAACGGTAAATGTGTAAAGTTTAAGCGCCTAGATTCCCAAGTTATCAAAAACGTATATATATGCGTCTTAAATAGAAAATAGTGTGACATATGGGTTTGAATTTCCAACTTTTTCCGTTTTGCGAATCTCGCCTACAACCACACCTTTAACTTTCCAATCGAACCAGGATATCTAGCCGTTTGAATCTTCCATTATACCACTTTTGCCAGTCAAGCTTATGCTTGTGATTTTCCTACCAATCCTGCAGAATTGTAACCGTCATACAGGACTGGCTGCGTTGCACTTCTGGTGATCAGTTTCCCCCTTGGAAAATGAAAATTCCCTGTCCTATACGTTGGCCGATTTTTGTTACAACAATAAAAAAATTAAAAAATGCTTTTATTCAAATCTCTCTGCCCCCATTAGCGAGCCATTGTGCGATAGCCCATGGCTTAATTGGCCCACGTTACCGGGACAGCAATATACCGGGAGTGTAAACATATGACTTCTGCTTACATATGCACAGCGAAATATATATCCGGACGGCCTCATTTCCGAGCGGCCTTTTGTCCGGACGGCCTTTTGTCCGAACGGCCTTTTGTCCGGACGGCCTTTTGTCCGGACGGCCTTTTGTCCGGACGGTCTATTGTGCTGACGGCCTTCTGTCCAAACGACTTTTGTCTAGGCGGCTTCTTGTCCATGCGGCCTTTTGTCCGGAAGGCCTTTCGTCTAGGCTAACTTTTGTCCGACAGCCATCTGTCCGGCGACCATTTGTCCCGCGGCCTTCTGTCTGGTCAGCTATAGGAATGTACTTTCAAAACTAAAGTATGCTTTAAAGTTTCGAACTCAACATTATTTGGTCCTGCAGTCATTTATGAACTACAATTAGGAATAATTGACATATATTGATTCTAATTATGGTTTAATGGATACGGACTCCTATTGTGATTGTGACTCAAATTGGGGACCCCTTATATTCGGCTCACTACAGCAAGCGTTAGCTCAGTTGTTAGAGTTATGAAAAACAAGATGAAATGATCACAAAAACTTCTAAATTGTTCCATTCCAGTAAAAAGCCACTGCTGTAAAACTAGCGGAATCATTCATTATGTGGCAACAATAGCTCACAATGTGTTCAAGTTTGAATCAAGTGTTAACGTTGCTATAGGCTTGTTAACTCTACGGAAACAAAAATATTAAAACTGAAGTATTGGATCACCAGAGGGGGGCCTGGATCTTGGAACAGTAAAAAATCAAATTTTTCAAAAAATTTCCATTTGGAATCGGAATGACCGGGAAAGGCTGTGAGAAGCTCAAATATGTAACATATTTTCAAACTAAATCATCTTTGGGTAAACGCCGGCTAGGGGGATAACCGGAAAAATTCTGCAGTTAGCCTACTTTTTTCATAGAGGTCCGTTTGAAAACCAATTGACTAAACGGTGAAAGTGCTAACATAAAGGATGTTTAGTCATGCGCGAAGCGCAAATTTTTTTTACATTTTTTCCGAAAAATGATCGAAACTACAAATTACAAATTAGGTGGAAAAAATTTCGTCGGCTCCGACCAATGGGGAGGGCGCGCACCACCATCGCCAATTTTATCGCCGCTCTAGCCAGTGGCATTCACAGAATGAAAAATCACTACTACAAACAATATTCCTACACTAATTTCTGCAATAAAAGTGACATAGGGTTGGGCATGGAAAAAACGAACGTAAAAACAATTTTTCCAGTTTTTTTCGAAGGGGTGGAAGAAACTGAATTAACAGAAAAAACTTTTTGAAAATGTTAACTTTAGCAAATAACAGGCGTTTTTGTAATATCTGTATGACTACTAAGTGTTTTTGCTTCTCATTTTCCGTAAAGTTGAAGTAGGGAAAATTTCTGAATAAATTCATGTAACAAGTACGGAGCCAGTTAGCAAATTTTTGCCGTTCTCAAACCTACAAGTGTGTACCATGCTAGCTGGCAGATGATGGTTTTAAGACATCTCACAATTGTAAAGCATTCATGTGTTTCTCTTAGTATGTTTTAGCACGAGAATTGGCTGATGCATAGGTGTATATTTATCAATTTTTCCGTATTGTCCGAAAAGAGGAAAAATATTTTTCCCGGTCGATTCAATATTCGGAATAAACAAACCCTGATGTGATAGGTCCGTTTTGGGCTTCATGCCGCTCAGCCAATCGATTTAAAAGCCTAATTTTTGAAAACCACAATCTTTGGGCAGTAAAATTAAATTAATAATGCTCTTACAATGGGCAAAACGCCAACTACAGCAGTCATTTGCGTAACCTGATTTTGAAAAGGGGTTTACTTTTAGTAAAATTTTGAAGTGATGGTTTCTTGGGTAACAAACGGAGACCGCGTCTAAAAATGCCTAATACAAAAATCCCAAAGGAAAATTGCAATTGAAAGAAGTATTTCCAAAACTTTTCTGAATAATATCCGTAAGCCACGGATCTCTCTGGCTTAAATCGTGCAAGTTATGATTGTAAAAGCTTTAATATTTACAAATGCACTAAAATTTTACGATGTATATATTTTTAAACGTTTTCAAGTACTTTATACAGTAACCAGATCAGGCTCGCATCCAGGAATAGCTGGAAGGTGAAGTACGTAGATCTATTTATACAGGTGTCAAGAAAATTTTTCCTACCTTGAAATCATTTAATTCCGTCAATACATTTTTTTGACCAGAGGTGCGACGTGAAGATCTTGATAGGCCGTTGGCCCCATTAAGCCCCATATTTGTTACCCAGGGCCAAATAGCGATGCATATAGAAAATTTTTATATTAAGCGAAACGCAAAAAAATTAAAACCATCAAATGCAATTTGCAATATTTTTGTTGCGTAAATGATACAAACTACCAAAACATCATATCGTTTATTACAAATCAAATATGATGAATTTCAATGTTTGACAGTGATTGTTTTTCAAAAATTTGGGCCGTTTTGAAAATCTTTTAAACAAATGTCATGCGGCCGCATAAGTTAAGAGATAAACATTAAACCTCTGGAATAGCACGCTTGGAACACCTTCATTGTCTTTAAACCTTGATCAATGGAATGCTGACAATCTATGAACTAAAGTTTGATTCGTCAAAACGTGATGGAAAGAGCACAAAAATTGCTTCATTTAATTCTCTAATTCAACAAATGCGTTTAATAAAATCGTGCTCGCGTTGATGAAGGAAGTTCTACAAGTGGCGTACAATGGGTTGTACATAGGTGCAATTAAAAAAGTAATGGTTTGTGAAATTGGTACAATGTGAAAGAAAATACATTTTGTATGTCACTGTGGGTATGCGCCCTTCGCCCTATAGGTTCTTCATATCACCCTCTGACACTTCCATTATTAAACAATGCGACTATTTGTGTCAAATCAAAAGTTATTTCACCGTAAGCATTTAATGAATGAAAGGTAAAATTCAAAAATATAGCCTGGCTAGAAATCCGGTGTCTACATTCCTTGAAAGCATCCAAAAAATGTTTTAAGGCATTTCATCTTTTGATCAAATATTTTCAGCGGAACTCAATTAGAGGTATGACTTAAATTATTTAAAAAACTGAGCACATATTTCAGCCTGAAGCTGCAAATGTTACTTTTAGGAATGTCCTGTTTTCCGGCGGGACAGCGAAACACATGAGTGTTAAAGGCGCAAATTATATACTCTTGCCGACAGCATTACAGGCAGTGGGAAAATGAGACAGGCCTGTTTCGGGCAAATGGAAGAACGGGACAGCTGAAATTTTTCGCTGGGAAAACGCGAAAACGGGATAGGTTTATTCGGGCAAATGGAAAAACGGAACAGCTGCAAATTTTCGCTGGGAAAACGGGACAATGGGACATGTTTGTTTCGAGCAAATGGGAACACGAGCAGCGATTTTTCGTTGGGAAAACGGGAGAGGAGCGTTTTTCAGCAAATGGGAAACCGGACAGCTGCACATTTTCGGTGGAAAAACAGGACAGTGGCACACAAATCAAATTCTTTTAGGTAGTACAAAATTTGTTAGATCAAGGGAGAGGAACGAAGACTTTCGTAATTAAGCTTGTGCCACCTGTCACTCCCCTCTGTACACCTGCGGCTTTAGCAGCCACAGCTGACTTGCATATCAGTGCAATTTTAATACTTTTTATAAACCTGCGCTAATTTCTTCCTTCAAAACTCGGGTAGAGTTTAAAATTTCTAAACAAGTGGATGATGAATGGATCGAACAATCAATTTGAATCACATTGTCTGGCCCGAATCTGTTTGGGGGTGGGAAACCAGCCAAATTTGGAGAGAACGACCATCCAATGTCCTCCGTATGGACGCCCTTGCAACAATATACGTTGTTTGGGAAACAGGAAACGTGGAAGATGCAGGATAGGGGGCTGCCGCCATCCAAACCCCCGATCTAAGCGGTCTTGATAACCAACCCACAAATAACAGCAACAAAGTTTAATAATCTTCGCGTACTGTATTGACCCGAATAAGGGGGGTAATAAGAGGGGGTCCTCATTTTGTGTCCCAATCAATAGGAGTCCGTATCCCTAATGAGAGTCCGTAAGCGGATAAAGTCCCTAAACCCTAATTAGAGTCCATAAAGTAGCCAAAAATGACTCGAGGACCAAATAATTTGACTTTGAAACTTTAAAGGGCTTTAAAGTTTCAAAGTACATTCCTAAGTATAATCATGCATTAGCGCTCAAGCTCTTAATGCAAGGTAAAAACCGTTTACTTCAATGGATAAGTAGTTGCAATACCGGATATATATCAGTAAAGGAAGGGTGGCGAAGGGCTGGTTGAAAATAAATAACAGTCCGTAACCGAATAACAAGGGGTACCCTCTGGAGAGGCCAAATAAATATCAGTACCCCCTCTTATTCGGGCACTACAGTATTCACAAACAAACGAACCTAGCAAATGCTGTTCTCTGGCACTACTGCTGTCCCGCGGGAAAACGGAACGCTCCTGAAAGGGCCCTGAAGAACCAGAATCCATAACATGTTGCAATTGAGTTTTCACGGTAGTATTGCCGGTCATTTTCCCTTCATGCATTTAATACGATGAAACGTTTGATCATCAAAATATTGGCCCATGTTCCGTTGAGGGACGTCCTGCTGTCCCGGGACTACAACAATCAGCAGTGCAGCGTAGGAAAACCAGCGATCAAAACACAGAATTTAAAGTTCATTTCGAATTTTGGCCTTCAATACGCTGAGGCTACCATCCGTTTTACACTGAGCAATTTAAATTCCGAAATAGATGTGCAAGTTCACTCATAAATATTTTCAAATAATTTAGGTTGTTTTGAGGCTGTCTTTTTATATCAAAAAATTAATTCACCGCTATAGAGGTTATGGTGATACTGGAGCCGGGAAACCGAAATCAGGCAGAAAAAAGAGCTGTTTGACTTTTTCTTTTTCTAATCATAGTTATACTGTAACAAAAGTTTTGGCCAATGTTACTTTAAGGGGCGTAACAGTAGATTTTATGCGTATTCCTAAGCATAAACCTAAGCCTTAGCGTGCAAAAATGTGTTCATAAGCCTAAGCCAAAGCCTAAGCAAAAAATGTAATCTAGGATCTAAACCTATACTGTTCTATGAACCCACCAGAAACCTGGACTCCCCTTAAAGTAACATGGGCCGAAGTTTTTATAATTGTTCTCTTAAATTTTGCTGGAAACTGTCCAAAGCGCAGTCTTGTGGTAAAAAAAAAAACAAAATCGGATTTCGGATCCCGAAATAGACGGTGTGCGACCGGAATTATAAAATACCGGAACCAGAATGTCAAAAAATACTGAACCGGAAAAGCATGGGCCGATTTAATTATGGATATCCCGACAAATATCTCGCAAGAATTGCCTGAGATCCAGTTTCAACCAGATCCGGAGACAGACCTACGGTTGTGTACCCTGCGATATGGTTCGTTTGAAAAAAATTGGTGTAAAGGTTTCCCATAGTTCAATGAAGAAATTTTAAGCGATACGATTTTCATTATGAACTGCAGGGTACAACCGGAGGTCTGCCTCCGGCTACGGCTCTTGCAGAAAATCGGCCTCCGGCTCCGGTAGAATTTTTGCCGGAGGTTCCGGCAACTTTGGTAGCAATTTTGCATAATTTTGCTAAATTTATGTTTAACGCGCTTTGTTTTTTGTCAGTCCCACGCTACCATTGGTTTGGATTGCACACAAAATGTCCAGTCGTTTGTTAAAAGCTCCATTAAACGTTAACTGGACAAGCTATACCGTTAGCATGCATAGCTAGTACTGGACGCCAATGATATCTAAGAAACTATATCCGGACACATAAATAAACGACATGATTTGACATATTCGAAAGAACAGAAACATGTCAGTAATGCGTGTTTTTCCACTGTGTTTTTGGCGGGAAAATTAAATTTTGCCGGTAAAATTAATTTTTTGGTATAAAATTGAAATTTTGGCGGGAGCACTCAAATTTTGTGGTAAATTTAGGATTTAGTGGCGAAACTCATATTTTAGCTGGAAAATTCAAATTTTGGCGCGAAATTGAAATGTTGGCAGAAATTAAAAATTTGCCCGGAAATTCACATTACGGCGAGAAAATACAAATTTTGGCTGGAAAATTCAAATTATGGCGGGAAAATTCAAATTTTGGTGGCAAATTCAATTTTTGGCTGGAAAATTGATTTTGGCAGGAAATTCGAATTTTGGCGGGAAAATTCAAATTTTGGTAGGAAAATTCAAATTTTGGTAGGAAAATTCAAATTTTGGCGAGAATTTTTTAATATAGCTATTACTTTTGGTATGCGGACATTTTTTTCAAAACCAAAACTATATGGGGACATTTCGTGCAAAACGAAAACTGTGCACGGACGCGGTAGCTAGCTAAAATCGCCCAGAGTTACTCAGATAATCTATTGTGTCCACAGAAAAAATATGTGTCCGCTCAGAGTTACTGAGATAACCTATTGTGTCCACAGAAAAAATAAACAGGGTGGACAATTCGTGTGCAACACAAACCAACGGTAACGTGGCACAGACATTACTTTGTCGCAATTTTAAGGAAAGAATTTCCGAAATTTCGCAGAAATTTAGCTTAAAACCAAACAACTTAACAACATATACATTGCAGATATTGGCTAAAATTAACTAATTAACCTTCATTTTTACTACCTAATTTCGCCTCATCCACGGCTTCACCTCCGGCTCCAGCAAGTTTTGTTGACCTCCAGCTCCGGCTCCGCTATTTTTCACTTCTGGCTGCACGCAGATGAACTGGGAATCCGGACCTAAGTTTTTCTACCGTTTGACTCGTACTTACCAGGGTGCAACCGGAGTCTCCGGTAGAATTTTTACCAGAGCTTCCGGCAATTTGGGTAGTAAAACTTTGCATTATTTTTGCAAAATTTACCTGTTTATAGCGCGTTTCGTTTAACTTTTGTTACAATTTCCAGGAAAGAATTTCCGAAATTTCGCTGAAGGTTAGAGTAAAACGAAACAACTTAACAAGATACTTATTGCGTATATTGGCTAAAATTAACTAATTAATCATCATTTTTATTACCTAATTTCGCCTCTTCTCCGGCAAGTTTCAATGACCTACGGCTCTGGCTCCTGTATTTTTCACCTACGGTTTTACCAAAGTGCAACCAGACTTATATGTAACATGCCGGAACGGGAAACCAATAAACACTTGCTACATTTGGTTATTCTTCTATGCTATCGAACATCCCTGGAAATTTAATCGCGTGTAAACACACCATTGAGAATTCCAAAATCCGGAAATAGATCGAGCAGCTTAAAAATACCGGGGCCATTACCGGAACCAGATAGTGATAAATTGCGGAATCCGCACCGAAAGTGGAATTTCGGTTCCATCTTGGTTAGCATTTGTTCATAAGCCGGATATATAAGTTGGTCTTAGGTAAACTAACCTAAAAAGGATAGGATGTTGTGTAACTTAAGCTGGGTGTAAAGCGGAGGTAAAAAATACCGCCCAAAAATCATGAAGCAACCTGAATTATAAAACACCGGAACCGGAAAGTTAAAAATACCGGAACCGGAAAACAAAAATATTTGTTAGCAAAAATTATTTTAACACGATTTTATCGCTTTTAATGGTGTAAACACACTATTTAAAATTCCAAACTCCTGAAACAAATGCGGTAGCTGAAAACGTATGATAAATTGAAGAGTATGGCACCGTTTTTGACAATACATGCTCAGATAATTTTAGAACAATAAGTTAGAATATTAACATGCCAATTTTTCTTAAGTTTCCGAATGAGAAAAATTTGTCAATATCGAAAATACGGTGAAAAAACCAAATTTGCCTACCGAAACCGGAATTCCCATTGCGCTCTGCCTGACACCAACAAAAGTTGCCGGAGAAACATCCAGAGCTGAGGGGAAATTAGGTAGTTAAAATAATGTCTAATTTGCCTAAGGTATTGTTAGATCTTATGGTTTTACGCCTATTTTTCTACTAAGTATCGTCAGTTTTCTCCTCAAAACTGTGCCAAACGTTAAACGAAGCGCACCAAAGTTTTGTAAAGCTATGCAAAATTTCACTACCTAAACTGTCGAAATCTCCAGCAGAAATTCCACCGGAGCCGGATTTCGATTTTCAAGCTGTACAATGGAACCGAGATATTTTTGGTAGCGCTAAAACTGTTGAATAGTTTACCACAATTTGTCGATGATATCTTAGCAATTGATACTTGGGATTCATAACAGTCGTCCAACAGTGCAATCACTTAACTGTTGTAAATAAAAAGAACATCTTCATGCTACCGAAAATGGAAAATATATTAAAAGTAAAACATGATTTTAATGCAATATATCCAGTGCCGTGTTTAGTGGGTCAGCGTTCCACTCGGAAGTTTTTCAGCACGTTATTGCAAACAGTTTTCGCGCAAAGTGCCGCAAAACCAAATTTGAATTTAATTATTCTCAGTGTTCTAAACCTACAGCATAATTTACGTTATTCAAAGATAACAAGCGAAACCAGTATGGACACCTATAATACAACGGCACTGAGTATATCAATAAATTACTGTTAAACAATAAATTAATCAAAAAGTATTACATATACATAGCAAAATGTTACCAAACTGAAGAATACACCTGAACGTGAAGAACTATATAACATAGCAGATTAAATTGATGAAACATAACGTAGCACGACGATAAATGGATGAAATTTTAATTGGTCAATGCTACTGTAAGGGGGCATAACAGTTGGTATAAGCATGTTACTAAGCCTAAGCCTCAGCGTAAAGATAAGCCTATATATAAATAAGTTGAAGCAAAAAATTTGTCTAAAACTTAAGCTTATCATAGGCCCGCCAAAATATGATTCGCTCCTCAAAGTAACGTAGGCCCATCTATTTGTAACCATACTACACAGCCCAATATTTTTCCCTTTTGTGTCAGTGTTTGTCAGTATACATAATGAGAAACTCAGGAAGGGTCGAGCCGGATGGACCCTGGAAAAAGGACCGACGTAAAATGGATTAAACCAAACAGTAATCAGTCACGATATAAAGAAAACGCGATAAATAATCGTTTTTAAAAATTACAGCGTTTCAGATCATCGAAATAGTCGAAAAATTAAGTTTTTCAAAGTTTTTGTTGAAACAAATCAAGCATTTTCAAGTATTTTCAGGTCGCGGACACCAAATGCGATTAGATTTAGTGACGTTAGCAAGGTTTTTGTTTTTGAGGATTCAAAATTCATATTTTTTTCGCATGTTTGTAAGGCCACACAGCATATATAATAATACCCATATTCAAATTGTAAACAAAATATTATGCAACACATACGCAACTACCAGAACAATAGCGAAACGAAATAGTGCGACGGAAAAAAAGAAAAATTATAAAGTATATTTTACGGCAAATTCATTAAACACAAAAGCCAAATTTCTTTGAAAGCACAAATAATATCGCAGTTCACATGACAAAACACTGATGACAATAATACATGATAGCGCATCACAGGCGATCTTGAAGAATCGCGAAACGGGGTCAACAAACACACGCTCAGATAATTTTAGAACAATAAGTTAGAATAACATGCCAATTTTTCTTAAATTTTCGAATGAGAAAAATTTTCAATATCGAAAGTACGGTGAAAAAATACCGAATTCATTACCGGAACCGGGTACTGAAAAATACCAGATTTCCCTACCGAAACCGGAATTCCCATTGCGCTCTGCATGACACCAACAAAAGTTGCCGGAGCTACAGCCAGAGGTGAGGCGAAATTAGGTAGTTAAAACAATGTCCAATTTGCCTGAGGTATTGCTAACTCTTATGGTTTTACGTTTTTTACGAAGTATTGTCAGTTTTTTCCTCAAAACTGTGCCAAACGTTAAAACGAAGCACACCAAAGTTTTGTAAAGCTATGCAAAATTTCACTACCTAAACTGTCGAAATCTCCAGCAGAAATTTCACCGGGAGCCGGATTTCGATTTTCAGGCTGTACAATGGAACCGAGATATTTTGGTAGCGCTAAAATTGTTGCACAGTTTACAACAATTTGGCGATGATATCTTCGCAATTGATACTTGGGATTCATAACAGTCGTCCAACAGTGCAATCAAATAACTGCTGTAAGTAAAAAACATCTGATGCTACCGAAAATGGAAAAGAAATTAAAAGTAAAACACGATTTTAATGCAATATATCTAGGGTTGTGTTTAGTGGGTCAGCGTTCCACTCGGAAGTTTTTCAGCACGTTATTGCAAACAGTTTTCGCGCAAAGTGCCGCAAAACCAATTTTGAATTTAATGATTGTAAGTGTTCTAAACCTATAGCACAAATTCCGTTATTCAAAGATAACAAGCAAACCAGTATGGACACCATCATATAACGGCACTGGGTACATCCATAAATTACTGATAAACAACATAAATTAATCAAAAAGTATTACATATACAAAATATTATGCAAACTTATAAATAGCAAAATGTTATTAAACTGAAGCATACACCTGAACGTGAAGAACTATATAACATAGCAGATTAAATTGATGAAACATAACGTGGCGCGGCGTTAATTGGTTGAATTTTTATTTGTTAATTGTTATTTTAAGGGGGCATAACAGTTGGTATAAGCATGTTACTAAGCCTAAGCCTCAGCGTAAAGATAAGCCTATATATAAATAAGTTGAAGCAAAAAATTTGTCTAAAACTTAAGCTTATCATAGGCCCGCCAAAATATGATTCGCTCCTCAAAGTAACGTAGGCCCATCTATTTGTAACCATACTACACAGCCCAATATTTTTCCCTTTTGTGTCAGTGTTTCTCAGTATACATAATGAGAAACTCAGGAAAAACGCGATAAATAATCGTTTTTAAAAATTACAGCGTTTCAGATCATCGAAATAGTCGAAAAATTAAGTTTTTCAAAGTTTTTGTTGAAACAAATCAAGCATTTTCAAGTATTTTCAGGTCGCGGACACCAAATGCGATTAGATTTAGTGACGTTAGCAAGGTTTTTGTTTTTGAGGATTCAACATAAATTAATCAAAAAGTATTACATATACAAAATATTATGCAAAACTTATAAATAGCAAAATGTTATTAAACTGAAGCATACACCTGAACGTGAAGAACTATATAACATAGCAGGTTAAATTGATAAAACATAACGTAGCAGGATAAATGGATGAAAAATTTATTGGTCAATGCTACTTTAAGGGGCATAACAGTTGTCATAAGCATGTTACTAAGCCTAAGCCTCAGCGTAAAGATAAGCCTATATAAAAATAAGCTGAGAAAATGATTCACCATTCAAAGTAACATAGGCCCATCTATTTGTAACCATACTACGCAGCCCAATATCTCTCCCTTTTGTGTCAGTGTTTGTCAGTATACATAATAAGAAACTCAGGAATCGTGATTCAAATGATTAAGACTCAAATTGATTAAAATCACTGGAAAAAGGCACCGACGTAAAACGTTTTGAAACCAAATACAATGTAATTCAGTCACGATATAAAGAAAACGCGATAATAATCATTAAAATTACAGCGTTTAAGATCATCGAAATAGTCGAAAACTTAAGTTTTTCTCAAGATTTTTTGAAAATGTCAAGCTTTTCAAAGTAATTTTAGGTCGCGGGCACAAAATACGATTACATTTTGTTTTTGAGGATTCAAAATTCATCTTTTCACATGTTTGTAAGGCCACCCAGCATATATATAATACCCATATTCAGATTGTAAACAAAATATTATGCAACACATACACAACTACCAGAATACTAGCGAAACGCATTAATGCGACGCAAAGAAAGAAAAATTATAAAGCATATTTTACGACAAATTCATAACACACGAAAGCCAAATTTCTTTGAAAGCACAAATAATACCGCACTTCACACAGACAAAACACCGCCGATGATAATGACACATGATAGCGCATCACAGGCCATCCTGAAGAATCGCAAAACGAGGTCAACGCAGTTTTTTGACTGTAGGCCAATCGATATCACCTGCACTATTAGCGAATAGTCGCGGGCACACCGACTTGACCAAATTTTAATGAAACGTACGCGAAGCTATTAACAGCATTCGAGAACGTTTGCAGAAATAATAAATGCAGTATGGGAACAGCAATATTGGCTTGTTGAATGTTTCTATTTTTAAAGTCGAATGCCGTCTATTTCAGACATAACCTCTCGCTTGTATAACTCGTGACAAACAAGATGTAATCACGATAACCACGTTGATCTAACAAATTTAAATGTGTTAAGATTTGAACACAAATTTGCCGTTTGTAAAGTCAGTTTACTGCTATAGATTACCACAATTTTTAGGTTCCAAACCTTAGCAGCATATGATATTGCACAGGACTATACATGAAGAAACTTTTCATAATTTTAACAAGCTGTCAAGTTTGTAGACATCAGTGAAAGTTTGCAAATACAAACTTCGGATAAGAAAAGTAATGTTTGGAATAAATTAAAAAGGTTTGATTTAGCCTCACTAAGGCTGCGGTATAGGAGTTTAAGTTTTTTAAAATTAGACGCCAAGAAAACACCTCGGACAATTAAACTTTCGAGTTAGTTTAGCAATGTTGTTGAAAATTAGTTAATAGTTGAAATAGACACATGTCTCAGCTAAGTCAACGGTGCGACCGGATATCCGGCTCCGGTTTATTATCCGGCGAAAAACCCGCATCCAGTTCCGGAGTTCGGCAACCTAAAAACATGCCGTTTTATTTGCGCACAAACCTAAATGCCAAACCTTGCGGTGTAATAAAGAAGTGTATAAGCCTAACTCAACAGCCTAACAAATACGGCCTTTGATTTCTTAGCCTAAGTCGACGGCCTAAACGAAGCCTAAGTAAATGAACCTAAGCGCAGAAATTCAGGGCCATTTTTTCAGGTGCTAAGGTGATATGAGGCCCTTAAACCAAAAAGCCCTGCAATTAGACTGAAAAAATCTATTGCTTTCATACAATGATGTTTCGCTAGTTAAGTGATTAAATAAGTAATGTTAACGTAAGCTAGCCGAGTCATGTCTAGTGTATTGTGCATCATAAATGATATACAGTGTGAGCATTTTAATAATGATGAAATACAGATGTTTCAAAATTTCAACAAGTTCTGTCAACTATTATCTCGGTAAATCTACTAGCACCTCAGTCAACAGGGTATATAAAATGCTAAATTGCAATCGCACGTATAGCATAGCGCAAGCCTAAAGCAGGTCCCAAACCGAATCAGTCTGATTCCAAGTTTAATCCTGGAAGTAGGAGAACAATTTAAGTTTTGTTGTCAAACTTGATTTTACAAGTCAACATTGTACCCATAAGCTAGCTCACGCTTGCTTAGAGCGCATTTCAAACTTAAGTTTGTCATTTTAGTCTGAGTTTGGCAACTACTTAAAATTTAATATATGTGTTGATGAAGGCGTATATTAAAAATAGTACGAATACTTATAAGCAACAATCTAACCAACCCACTGTTTCAAAGGCAGGTTTGCACAAACATTTCATTGTTCAATTTTAGTCGCTTTTAACTGAAAGGCAAGCCTATACATATTCTTTAGAGTAAACTGAAGTCATATGTTTTCTATGACCATCATTGATTCTCAAAAAATCAATGCTGACATTAAATTATATTCTAAACATGGGTTTCCTGCGTTAACTTTGCTACAAGATTAGTTTTACTTGGCAACTGCAGAGTAGCCAAATTTGTCAATCTGTAAACTTAATTCATTTTTTACTCAAAATTGAAATAAACTTAAATATGACGTACACTTAAACCAATTCGGCGAGCAATGACCCACCCAGTATTGTATCATTGATATTGTCTACGATAGCAAACGTATCTGCCGCATGCTTACCACAATTCTTGATTTTCAACTTCGATTTTAAACGTTATTACAATTTTAAAATATAGGCCAAAAGTTAAACTGCAGCAAAGTTAATGATTATACCATATAGATCCCAAATCAAAAACTTATTTTAAGCCGTCTTTCGAAATATCAGTTTTGATAACTTTTGGAAATATTAGATAACTGTAAAATATAAGCTATCTATTAGTGTGAACAAAGATGTGAACAGCAAGATGCACTTTATTGTAAAAATGGTAACTATTGCCAATATTTTGCTATGAAACCCTTTAGCAAGTGTTCTGGAGTTACCAGACTATAATTAAGCATTAATATTTAACATTTTCATGAAACCTCAAAGCTTCAACATCAAGTTTTAAAGACCTCACAGCCGGTTGAAAATCCGGCAAATTTGTAAATTGCGACAAATCGTTGGCGTTTATCAAATTGTCTGTGAAATTTCGTTAGTAAATAACATCCATTGCAACCAAACTCAAGGCATCGCCTGTTAGCATACTTTGAGTAAAAGTACTAAACTTTATGAATCTACAGCGCACGTTCCGGCAATTTGCAAGTGTTATTTCGATCGATGAAATGGATTTAGAACCGCTATTAAAAACTCGGGAGCGAAAGAAGGAAAATATCTCTGGCGTCATGTACTCGATTCGACTGACAAATTACTTCTTACTAAGTGGGATTCAGCTTCGAATATGATTAAAACCATTTACGGACCTACGCTGGGAAAGCGTGCCATGTCTTGCTCATACGATGCAACTTTGCGTAAAGAAAGCTATTATTTGCCAAAGTTCTGTGAAGATTGTTGTTAACAAACTGCGTGCAGTTGTAAAATTTTTTTCGCCAGAGCACGCACTCCGCCACGACACTGCGAAAATGTCAACTTGATGAAGGTCACTCTACACGTAGTTTGATTATGGATTGTGCTACGCGGTGGGATTCATGCTACAATATGTGCGAACGTGCTGTTCAAGAACGCACCCCGCTGACAATAGCATGCGTTAGAGAAGCTGCACAAAGAAAAGTTGCAGCTAAACTTGAAAACAGCGACTTTCAGTTGCTGAAAAAAGTAAGTTCAAGTTTATTTTCTATTTAGATTAGAAAAAAGTTAAATTAAAAACCGACAATTGGTTGAGTCATGCAAAAACCAGTTTATTAAATTTAGGTTGCGACTATAGCAGTGTGTTTGTGTTTTAGTAAGGATTTGCCGATTAATTGGTATCGACATCGGCAATAATCGGCACTTTTAACGAGGTGCGTTTGTTTGAAAAAACTAATTGAAACGTATCGTTTTCATAAAATTATAATCGCTTTAGGGTTTAAGTCTTAATATAATGATGTAATGTAGTATCTATCCTATCTGTTGTTTTAGCATGGTGTACCAAACTTGGAATCACCATCAGTATCGGCTAGGGATGTGCCGATTAATCGGCGTCGGCATCGGCATCGGTAATAATCGGCGCTTTTCGTGAGTATCGGCATCGGCACTGCGAAAAAATTGCCGATTCTTTGCCGATACTTTTTACACATAACAGTTAGTTGGAATGCTATCAATTTCATTTCAAGGTGCACAATAGTGATTCTGCTCAGGAAAATTGTTATCTCTCTTGCGTTTGTGTTTGAAAAAATTAATTAAAATTAACCGTTCTTGTAAAATTATAATCGTTTGGGATGGTTAGGGTTTAAGCAAGCATTCATATAATAATGAAATGTAGTATTCTATCTGGTTATTA
>JASANG010003957.1:0-57729 GCA_030248215.1 Enoplolaimus lenunculus | reverse complement strand
GCTTCACCTGTAAACTCGGCCGAACCAAAATCAACTCTTGTACCCAATCTCCAACATTTAAAAATGACGTACTGGTTTAGACAAAAGCAAACGCTTGGACAAAGACTTAAGCTTAGGCGTAAGTATTAGCCTTTTAAACCTAAGCCAAAACCTGAAACCTAAACGTGCGGGTGGAAGTGTTAATAGTCGAGCACAAAAAATTGCGTTGATCATCTCTCAGGCGCGTAGACTAGAACGGTGTACCGTGATCTGGACGTCCCTAATTTGTAAACAAAAAATTGTTTACGTTCAGGTAGGAAAATTTTCAATATAACCCAATACATCAGATTTGCATAAAAGTGTCAGAACTGCGCGGTCGGGACGACCCCTTTTTTCCGAAGTACTGCGACTTTGTATCCGTAAAATCTACTTTAATATCTTGTGTCAAAAAGTACATCTGCATCCTTGGACTGCTTAATAATTGCAAACAAAGTACAGTATTAATTTTGTGGTGAACAGAATCTAAACCTACTGTTTTATAGACTACGAGAAACCTGGACGTCCCTTAAAGTAACATGGGCCATGCAAGCGTATCATCAAACGTTACTATGTTTGGAAAATATTTCATTACAAACAACATTTAATACTGCTTAACTTTAAATATATTGGGTATCATTTGATCTACTCTCGATCCGCTGACATTTTAACACAATTCACGGACCTTAAAGCATAAGAACGTTACTATATATAAACATCTTATGGGTTTATTCCACGTTCAATTTTATTCTCTGGACGCTCTGAGAAGTTAGGATTAATGGCCCCAATTGTCCGTCGAATCATTAAGAACACGATATATTAGCAGAAGATGTCCTTGAACGCTATCAGTTTGCACTATTTCAAATACTGGTCAAAACATTCGCGATGATTAATACAAAGCAAGAAGTGCGAAAAATTACCATATTAACCGAAGTCGGAAACACAAATCCACAATTCTCAACGTGTAAACAGAACGCAAAAATAACGGAAACGAAAACGAATATTAAAGTATACATTTTCAAATATGTTTTATTTTTTACCAAAACAAAGTGTGAGGCGTGCAATTATTCACTGGAATTCTTAAGTTTTTGGTGCAAAAATAGCGGTTGTTCTTCATTTTTTACGATGTTGGATGAATCGTATTGGTTTTGTTTCATATCGAATAGCTACAGCAAATCCGTAATAAAATTTTGCACTTCTATTAAATTTGAGCATGAAATGCCCATATTCAATTATTGTCCCATGTATATAACAGGACCGGAACAGTAGTATAAGCATATTCCTAAGCTTAAGCCTAAGCATCAAAAATTATTCTAAAGCTTAAACTGACTGTATTACATACAGCCCCTCCGGAAAACGATCCGGCGCTGTTCTATACATGGGCCCAATTATTCATATAACGAAAACTGAAACGAACACTAAGTTTTACCGAAAACAAATATCAAGTTACACATTGCATTTCAACGTTGCTAAGTTTAACAATAGCGCAGACTGAAAGTACAGCAGACCGTTAAACAGAGTGCGAAGAGGCCAAAGTTACGTCAGTTGACTACTTTCTTGGCTCATGAATAGATCAGGGCGGGCCATTTTTAGACAGAACAGAAAAAACAAAGCTTAAGCTTCAGACTAATTTGTTTGCATGGGCCTAGACTTAGGCTTTAAGTACAGGCTTGTTCTTACGCTTAATTTGTCTTAAGTATTGCCTTAGGTTTAGGCTTAGCAACACTCTTGACTGTTATGGCCCTGATTACATATTGGCCACTTCGGCTGAGAGTTTATCATTGACTCTTGGTGAACGAGTTCAATTTTCTACAACCGGATACTGCAAGACCTCAAAGCAAACAGGGTTTGCTGCGTTGACAACCAAAAATCGATGATGGCCGTAAAGAGGTGCAGCACGCAATGGCACAAAATCAGAATGAATTATCCACGCCAATATTAAATCTTGTACAGTTGTCTCATTCTGACCATAAATTTCTAGTGGTCCATGCAGTTCCATCATCATTTGGCATATTATAGGATGCTGATACTTGCGATAAGTTTGATTGTTTTGATTGATCTTCGTATTTTTGTCATAGTTATTGTACTGTTCAACGATTTGTGTACCAAATGTTTCTGTGCTCGCCAAGCGTTGTCTTGCCATTATTCCAGCTCGATGAACCATGTAGGGCAACAGACGATACTCTGAGCCTTCTACGTCCAAAGACATAAAATGAATAATTGGTCGGCGAACATCAAAGCGCAAGAAATCGTTAAAATCTTTTGTCTGAAGCGAATCATTAGTCCTATAACCGCCGCCGTGAACTAAGACATGCAGTTTAACACCGCCACTCCAGGTGTTCGCATCAATTGCTATCGGAAAGTAACGGCCGTATTTTAGAAATCCTTTGCTTACATCCGGTATAGGATCCGCACCAAAAAATTCACACTGCGGATACGTTTGGTTCAATACGTGCTCTGTATTGGTATCATCGCCAATACCCAGAGTCACAGACACACAGCGCCCTAGAGACGCTGAAGTGTTTAGTTTCAGATACATTTTTTCGTTACTTGCAATGAAATCTAATTTAGGAAATTGTTTTGCTGTACATTGGTTTATGTGTTCATGAAACGTTGACCAAATTGGGCGATTTACGATAGCTGCATTTATATTGCACTGTCTGACTCGGTCCAGACGTTGTATTAATCGCGCAATTTGTTTACGTTGCGTCGTTGATATGTTTCTCAATGTTGGCTCAGGGCTAAAATAAAAAGATCATTCGAACGAAAATCATAGGCATCGCTAAAACTCTTCTTTGATGAGTATCTCGTCGACAGTTATTTGCGGATTCTATATATTAATTGGTTTAAGGATTTTGAAACTTTTCTGGTGCGGGCAAAATTTTTTAAGTGTAGGTCCAACACCACACGTTATCCTCTCGGGCTACGGGCCCGGCAAGTTAATTCATTTTTAGTCGTACGGGTATGCATGGTTCCACCGTCCTGTGGGTAAATGGAGCTTAGATTCTGATTCCCGGGGAGTAACCGAGTTGAGTGCGGGGGAATGGTTTCGCACGCAAAGTGATTGGAAACTGAATACCGGAGAGGACACTGGAGGCGTCGCCACGGATCTGTGGAATCGTCGTCCGGTAAGCCCCGAGCCTGTAAAGTGCGAAACTTGAAGGTCTTAGGAAGAGAGGCTCGGTCGCAGCCTCCTGCATGCAGTTGCGGAAAGTTGTAAATTTGGTAAAATGTAACATGCGCTTTGGAGTGATTATTTGGATGTAATGTCGTTTTGCTGTAGTGTGTATTTTCTCTTTGCGCATGTAAGCCCACCGTAATAGCTGGGAGGTCCCGCCTTCACTTTTCAGGGTGGGAGAAAAGGGCGTTTTATCTTAGCACCCCTAAAGTCGCCGCGGCATATCCTCCTACGGAACTGGGCCTGCGCCTCCGCCGCCTAATTTAGGCGGCTCGGATGTGGCTGATCCCTTATAAGGGTGTATATGGCGAGGGCGATCACTCGGGGTCTAGGGACATCCGCCGTGGAAGCTTGCCGTCTGTCGCGACGCCTGCTGGATGGAAACTCGTTGGCGGGATCCACGCTGACGAGTTTAATGAATGGAGGTAAGGTGGTTAACCCCCGTCGGACGTTCGGACCCTGTTTGTTTGCTCTTGCTGCATACACGTCGGACCTTATGGAAATTCGCGATTACCTCCAAAGATGTCGGCTCAGGATGGACCCACTCCGGACACGGGTGACCTCGACCAGATTAAAGGGCTACCATCTAGTGAACTTAAGGGAGCTGAGAGTGGGCAGCAATTCTAAATTCCATTTTTAACTTTACAGTCGTCTTAGATTTATGAGGTACAGGACTCTCAATTAATTATCAGATGAAGTGTGCAAAGATTCAACCTGTTTAATTGGGACTGGCTGAATTTTTATTGTTCGCATTCAACTGGTATCACCATGTCATCCGTTAGTCTCTAACTTGACTTGTGTAGATCACCCCGCAAACAAGTCTTACTTACTGTGAATCTGAGTCGGTTCGAAAAATGCTGATAAATAAGAATGACGCAAAAATGACCAGGATCAAACAGTTTCGGCGCAACAGTTGAGACCTTCTAAGCGGCACAAATTTATTCAGCCACAATTTAATGTTCGATGTCAGAACATTCGTGATCATTTTTAGTATTATTTATGTGCTGAAATTAGGGTCCTATAAAACCGGGATTAAAATAGGATAGGCCGTAGTACAATTATCTCTTACGCAGGGTTCACGTTAAAACGGGGCAACGTGGACATAATTTGTCCCTATCAAAATATTGCGTAACATTTTGTCTGGTTGCTAACCCTGTATCACATTCCAAACACCGCACCTACCTGCTAAAGTCAAACATTAGTCATACCTTTGTATGCCAATTATCAATGTCATATGATATTCTCCTTGCTATCTGTCACCCTTATATTACAATTCTAACGACGTCTACGCTTGTTTGACATAGCAACTTATCGTGTATTGTCGAATGTCATATGATACTGAGAGGAAGTGTAGTGTCATGTTATGGCTCCTCCACGTTACAGTGCGTGCGCTAGTGTAAAGAATTGTCCAGTAACCCGGTTAGGAACTATGTGGAAAACAGAACTGCTGTTGGGGTGCGTGGACATTGCACGGGTGTTCTGAGGCAATATATGTTTTTCAGACACTGTCGGATCGGTGTCTGGATAACGATACGCACACTGTATAACGAGCTGAAAAGACAGCACCCTTGCAATAGCATACGCGTAATATGTACAAGGTTAGCAGTAAATATTGCATGCGCGTATATAGTCCCTTCCTACGGTGTCTGGACAAATTACAAGTGTGCGCAGGCTATTGTGACAAAAAAATGCTGAAAGAAGGCAGTATAGTTTGTCATAAGGCCCTTTTGAGGCACTGGTCCTATTTATGACATTCTATATAGGTAGTCTGTCTGAGCAATGTAGTTCCCTCCTCAGACTAGGACAATTTTTTACATTGGAGCACGCATTATTACGTAGATGGCCCATTATGCAGTCGGACGTCTTAATACTGAATTATGGAAATGTTGGCTGAGAAATTCAAACTTTACGGGAATATTTAAATTTTAACGGGAAAATTCAAATTTTGGCCAGAAATACAATTTTTGCGAGAAAATCGAAATTTCAGAGGGAAATTTAAATTTTGGCGGGAAATTCAAATTTTAGCTGGAAAACTTCAATTTTGACAAGAAATACATATTTGGGGAGAAATTCACATTTTGGCTGCAAAATTCTGATTTCGGTTAAAATTCAAAATTTTGTGGAAAATTCAAATTTTAGATTAAAAATGTGTTAAAAGGCACACGTTGTTAGCGCTAGGGTTTCGCTAATTTAAAAAAAGTCTTCAGCAATAATAATAGCAATACAATTTAACCCGAATTGAAGATCGAATTAGTGGCCGCTATGTATCGGACTTTTAGTTAATGCGGATTATGTGAGGTTTTGCGAAAGAAATTATATATGTGACGTGTATTAGTTTATCAAGAGGGGTGTTAGTTTTGGAAGCGTAATTTAGAAGCTGTTATTAAGCGTTTGCGGCAATATTAAAATAAGTGTTAAATAACCTCAAATTAGAATCTTCCGCATTGGAACTGTTGTAAAATTGGTAGGCCGACACATATACTGCTAATCATAGAGACGGCCACACAGCCGTTTCAAAAACAAACCAATACGTATATTGATGTAACAAATGGGTTTTAGTAATTTTGAACGGTCGTGAGACTTCACATAGCTTCAGACCAGGGTGTAATGCGATAGAAATAATAACGCAAACGGAAACAAAAACAGATATTGAAGTATGAAGGTTTCAAAGATGTTTTATTTTTCGGCCAAAACAACTGAGGCGTGCATTTATTCACCGGGTTTCTTGAAATTCAAAAAAACGGTGGATGCATTCAAAACCTTAAGATTTTGGAAGCATTTCGCAATTTGTATTTGGTTAAGGTTTAGCAAATAATTCAACAGTAATGTGGGCGAAACAGTAATGTGGGCGAATACACTGCTCAATCAGAATTGTTATACTATATCAACTAGTTTCAAAGACACAAATAAGCGAAATTTAAAACTCAGCCTCATGAAAGTTGGTCGAACGCTTCTGCTGAAAAAGTTTTGAAAAATATAAACATCAATTTTAACTTTTGTGCTGGAATGTTAAATAACCGAATTTAGCAATAGAAAATAATATCGATTGTGGACAGGTTTTAAACATCAGTTGTTGTTGGTCTCTTTTCGGTGCTGTGGCTACAGACGTTACAGATTGTGCTACATTCGAGGTTTTGAACTTAAATTTTAATCTTAAATCGTACATTTTATATGTTGACAACTTTTGTGGTTATCTGGTATTGTGAAATGTCCTGTTTTGGTTTATTTACCAAACTTCGCGGTAGGAAATACAAATATGATGTAAGTTTGAATAATGGTGTGATAGGATTAGAGGCTAAAACTTAATCTTAACAATATGACATATATTTATACAATGAATACTTTTGTAGCCTCCATTAATACATACGTCGTTTGCAGTACTGCTATCTGTGCAACATCAAGCAAAATATTGTAATTTAATGATTGCTTTCGCTCAGAATCATCCCTAAAACAACTGAACATATTCAATAGTCTTCTCGCTTCGGAGCAACAATTTTATTTGTCTGACTTTTGCGTTTTGAAACATAAGTTTTATGGGATCCAAGCAAACAATCTGAACGCAATGAAAACCTGGTAAAATGTAAAATTCACTGAATTTTTATGTATTGATTCCATCCATAAACAAGCAGCGCCTGAAAGGATCAAGGATGTAGAAATACCACTGGATCCGTGAATCCGCGATTATCGTTTAGAACCACAACTACGATCAAAAATTCAAATTTCAATTTCTAGTATCATATGATTTTCAACTGGACAATTTGGGTATGCTACCTCAAGTATGCAGAAATTAGAAAATCTGTCATATGTTATTCGCAGACAATACCTCGAATATCATATGATATTGAACAACAAAAGGTGATTCACACATGATAATAGCAAACAAATACGAATTTTTGAATACGATATGGGGTTTATAAGCAGACAAAATGTTACCCAATGGTCTAATAGGGACAAAACGTGTCACAAGCTGGCCCGGTTATAACGTGAACCCTGCCTTACCTTATTGAAAAGTTTTGATGTTGGTTTTGAGAAGATGCATTTTAAAAAGATGTTCTCTTTACGTGGCCGCTGTGTATCGGATTTTTAGTTAATGCGGATTATGTGTGGTTTTGCGAAAGAAATGATACATGTGACGTGTATTCGTTTATTAAGAGAGGTGTTATTTTTGGGATCGTAATTTTGGGGCCATAATTAAGCGTTTGCGGCACTATTTGGAATTATATGTTAATGTTTTTGGATGAAGAGCGCACCAGGTAGTCCGGTACAAGCATCGGACGGGTCCTCCCAGTGTAGGTTGCTTTGAAATTTCATAGTAGTAAGCTAACTTGGTTTTGCTTCTATACCCATAGAATTCTATGTGGACTAGTTTGAGTAGGGTTAGAGTCCGGTTCAGTTTAGCTTGACTCAACCGGTGTTTTAATCCAATTGCATTCAGATCGTTAACAACATAAAAGAGACTAAAGCGCGTAATGATAATAATTTGTGTAAATATAATCGCTGTAATTCATCAGTCGCTAATGGAAAGTTGCGGCGTATTTTTTTTATTGAAACAACGAACGTCGCTTAGGTTTTAATTAAAATTCAAAGTCTGCAATAATAATTGCAATGCAATTTAAGCCCGAACTGAATAACGAATTACTAGAACACGCTGCTTAATCTGAATTTTTAGACTATATCAACTAGTTTTAACGACACAAACAAGCGAAACTTAAAACTCAGCCTGATGGAAGCAGGTGGAACGCTTCGGCTGAAATAGTTTTGAAACATATTTTAACCAAAAGAATTTTTATTATTCCAAATTTCAACGAATTAAACATCAATTTTAAGTTTTGTGCTGGAATGTTAAACAACTAAATAACCAAATTTAGCAATAGAAAATAATCTCGATCGTCGACAGTTTTTAAACATCTGATGTTTAAATTTGGATCTGAAGTCATGCAGTTTTAATGCTGATAACGTGCCGATTTGGTATTGTGAAATGTCAGATTTATTTACCGAATTTTGCAGTTGCCAAATACATGTATGATGTTTAGTTTAAACAGAAGTCTGGTAGAATTAGCTGTTTAGGCTATATCCAAAGAGTACAGTCCAATGTAAAGAACAGGGACGGAACAGTCTCATAAGCGTATTCCTAAGCCTAAGCCTAAGCCTAAACCAAAACCAAGCAAAACCGAACTATAATGATTACATTCGCTAAACTCTATTCATATCTAAAATGTTTGCTCTTTCAAAACAGTCTGTTGGTTTTTAGAAGAACAGATGTTCATCGTTTTTTGTATTTATTGGACATGGTGAAAATGTATGGTCGCATTGCCGGATCAGGCAGGGGTGGGGGCTTCCATCAAATTCTAGGGTGGGGCCCCAAACTCGTGAGCAAATCGAGCGAGAATCCAGACGCATTGCAAAGCTTAAGCGCTTTTTTCAAACGGTTAGGGTGGGGTTCCTTTAGGGGTGGGGGTCCCCCAAATGGGGGTATGGGGGTGGCTGCTCCGGCCCTGTGTGGTTAGAACTTAATGCTATTGGAAAATAAATTCAAAAATAATGTTTTCAACTCGTTGCAGTGCAGAAAACTACGCCGATTTAGCATTAATATTTTTTCTTCGACAATCTTACGTTTATTACTAATAAAAATGTAAGATTAAACGCTTACCTAGGCTTTTAGGCTACACTAGGCTAAGGCTTTTGGCAAAGTTTTAGGTTATTAAGGCTTAGAAAACTTAGGTAAACTTTTTAGCATCCTGTAGCCTAATCGAAAGAATTAAAAGGTACATTAGCCCTCTATTACACTAACTGTTGTAAACGGTCCTATAAAAATGAGGACACTATAGAATATTGCAAATGTAGTTTATTCATCTATAGCCTAAAAGGCAACCCGCATAATATTTTAGTATATTTGGCGCTACAATGTACTGCCAATGTCTATTGCACCTTTGCCAAAAAATAATGCATATTGTAGCATGGGGGCTCAGAGTTGTACGAGAGTGAGATGCTGTCTGATTGTTTGGCAACGTATAGAGACGCGTAATTTTGATTTTTTGATTGTTTATAGGCATTTAGTTAAAGCCCGTTGTGTGCGATAATTTTCGAATTTGAGGGGTTAGCAATTTAACTGAAATCGTTGTGAAGTGGATGTTTTTCCGAAATTGGCGTTAAATATAAGTGCTTAGGTTTGAGTATTTGTGGTGTCAGACAAGAGAACTGTTCGGGAATTTTGGCGGTTGTATTTGCGTATACAATAGTACGCACATATAAGAGTTTCTTCCGTAAGGAAGCCTTAAATTATTCATTTACTTACTGTACTTTTTGCGATAATTTAAAGAGTCCTAATTGGCTGGTGTTGCGAGCACCAGTTCACATAATTTTGTCATTGTGAATTGTAACTTGTGGAAAATTTTGGCGAATTTGTTGGTAAACAGTGGTTCATTTTTGTGCTAATTCGGAACATTTCTAGTATTGAAGCTGAATCAGGGTGCCGCAGGATATTTTTTGGTGTGATTTTAATGAGTCTAACCTACAAAGGTGCCATAATGGTACATTATTTTTGGGGTGTCAGTAGTACATATTGATTTTGAATTAGGCCGATCCGTGCTACACCGAGTTTTCTGAATTGTGTGTACGTAAACCATTTTGGGCGTGGGATATTGACTTGATTCGATTTATTAGGCGTACCGCGCAATTTTTAATGTAAGAGAATTAGAGATTTGTGCTTGTTTTGGTAACCACGAATTTAGGAAGTCGTTCTCCGGAGTGCCGAGCGAATTGAATTTCTAGGTTCGCTGTGTTACAATATGCGATGTCACAAGATCACCTTCGTCACTATAAGTTTTTTATAATGAATATAAAATATATATTACAATCGACTAAAAGTTTATTAAAAATCATAACTGCTAAGATTCAAGAAAACCCTATGAGGTCTTATTGAGTCATCTACTTGAGTATGCATGCACGGTTGTGAAAAATTGTCCACCCCCATCCCCTTAAGATTAGTGTTAAAAACAATAAAAAACTCCTCAGCTTTGGGTTAGCTTAAGCCTCAGACTTACGCTTAGGTTTAGGGTTAGGGTTAGCAAATAATTCAACAGTAATGTGGGAGAATACACTGTTGAATCACAATTTTTAAACTATATCAACTAGTTTTAACGACACAAACAAGCGAAACTTAAAACTCGTCCTGATGGAAGCGGGTGGAACGCTTCTGCTGAAAGAGTTTTGAAAAATATTTAACCAAAAGAATTTTTATTATTCTAAATTTCAACGAATTATATGTCAATTTTAACTTTTGTGCTGGAATGTTAAATAACCAAATTTAGCAGTAGAAAATAATATCGATTGTCGGCAGTTTTTAAACATCTGTTGTTGTTGGTTTCTTTTCTGTGCTGTGGCTACAGCCGTCACAGATTGTGCTACATTCGAGGTTTTGAATTTAAATTTGGATCTAAAATCGTACATTTTTCTACGTTGACAACTTTTGTGCGTATCCGGTATTGTGAAATGTCCTGTTTTGGTTTATTTACCAAACTTGCGGTGGAAATAACAAATATGATGTAAATTTGAATAATGGTGTGATAGGATTAGAGGCTAAAACTTAATCTTAAGAATATACCATATATTTATACTATGCATACTTTTACAGCCTCCATTTATACATACGTCTTTTGCAGTACTGCTATCTGTGCAACATTAAGCAAAATATTGGTAATAGTCTTCTCACTTCGGAGCAACAATTTTATTTGTCTGACTTTTGCGTTTTGAAACATACATTCACTATTTTTATGAATTAATTCCATCAATAAACAAGCAGCGTCTGAAAGGGTCAAGGATGTAGAAATACCACTGGATCCGCAGATCCGCTATTATGTTTCGGATTTCTGGTTAAAACCGATTATGTGTGGTTTTGCGAAAGAAATTATATATGTGACGTGTATTAGTTTATCAAGAGAGGTGTTATTTTGGAAGCGTAATTTTGTAGCTGTTATTAAGCGTTTGCGGCATTAACTGGAATTTCATGTGAATGTTTTTTGGATGAAGTGCTCGCACCAAGTAGGCCGGTACAAGCATCCTACGGGTCCTACCGATGTGGGTTGCTTTGAAATTTCATAGTAGTAAGCTAACTTGGTTGTGGTTCTATATTAATAGAATTCTATGTTGACTAGTTTAAGTTGGATTAGAGTCTGGTTCAGTCTAGCTTGACTCAACCGGTGTTTTAACCCATTTGCATTCAGATCGTTAACAACATAAAAGAGACTAAAACGCGTAACGATAATAACTTGTGTAAATATAATAGCTGTAATTCATTATTCGCTAGTGTAAAGTGCCGGCGTACTTTTTTGACTGAAACAACTAACATCCCTTAGATTTCGATGAAAATTCAAACTTTTGTGGGAAATGTAAATTTCAGCCCAAAAAATGTGTTAAAAGGCACACGTTGTTAGTGCAAGGGTTACGCTAATTCAAAAAAGTCTTCATCAATAATAATTGCAATACAATTCCGCTAGTGGAAAGTTCTGGCGTATTTTTGACTGAAACAACGAACGTCGCTTAAACATGGAACCACTGGACCTGCTCGCAGCAGAATTTCGCCCGGCAACACCAGAAGGATGCCGGTGGGCGGCAGGTCCACCACCTCGGGAGGATTTGGACACGTGGCATACTGCGCATTTGCTGGAGACAGATCAGGTAAAGGCTATGTTTGAGTTGAGTTCGGTGAAAAACCAAAAAGCTAGGTTTAATTACGCTTTAATGATAATATGATGAAATACATGATGCATAACCTATTACTTGATTTCGATTAGGATGTAAGCCCGAAATTTTTCCGAATGGAGTTTCCAAAATTTGGTTGCAGTCATGACATTGCGATTGTTGTTTTCCTCATTCTGATAGCAGTTATATTCCTTCAATCCCCGCAGGACGGGGTTGTTTTTGTTATCTCTGAGTAAGGCTTGTGCGATTCGCGACCGAGCAACTTGAGTAGGAATTTGTTATCATTGTCCGGGCTGGAAAGGGTTCCTTTTTTCTCTTTTCTTTTTGACCAGCTTCTTTTTTACCAAGAATTTGTTTTTCCCGCACCCTAAATTTGGCCTGCCGACCGGATGGTTGAGGGAGTTGCCCGCCACGGTGGTCAGAAGTTCTAACCAGGGACAGAAATGCGCTAGGATATAAGTCTCCTCGCCCCAAATTCTGCGACAAAATAGAGCAACCGTGTTGTTCTTCTGCTATCGCCAAACCGCCTAAACTTGGTAATCTTTAGGTTCTGTTGGGATAAAGGTATTAATCGAAGGCCAGGTCGCTCTGGGTCTGGGGTGTTGGACGTTCTATCCAGGACGTTGGCTGTCGACTTAGCTATTAACGGACAACAATTTCATTGAAGACATAGACTTAAAACGCTGGTTGAATATTAAATCGTATAATTGGTTATCCGAGCCCAAGGCCGCTTTAGACATTTCTGAAATTTCAAGCCCCAAGCTGAAATCGGACTAGAGCTACCAGTTGCAAACCACGGAATAGGCAAATCAACATGCTAACCAACGGAGTCGCTGCGGTATCTGCAAAATTTTTCTTCACAGCGGTAAAGATATAAGAAAACGCACAGAAGCATGCGGTACTGCGTAAATAGAAATTACAAGCCTCACGTGGCACATATTATAGTTATTTTAATATGTATATATTAATGCAATTTGTTTAGTACATGCTATACATAGTAAGTAAGCATGCAAATTAAGTATAAACCGTTGATACATGAGAGTAAAAGCTCTGAAGGTTTGCACCAAGATTCTGCAATAAATTTCCTTTTAGATAGCTAAGCTAAAATCCAATATAACAGCTACAAGACCAGAAATTAACCCTTTCTCACATGAATATTTTCTATTTTCCCTGAGACCTGCGTTTATGCTAGGATTCGAACTCCAGTGACTGGAGTGGGAGGCGTATACCATCACCACTCAGGTATAGGAGCTTGACGCTCGAGCCCGAGGGGCTATCACGTCTTGCGGTGATTTAGTACTATGTATACGTGTTGCAATTGTTAAACTCGGTGCGATATATACTATTTAACGTATATACACTGCGCTGAGTTGTCTATAGACAACTCAATGTGAGAAGGGGTTAAAGGAAACGCCATTGTAAGATTTGTAACCAGCAATTTGACTCATTTTAAAAGAGACGGCCTCCAGGCGTCAATAAAAACGTTTATTGCAAACAAAATTCAAAAATAATGTTTTGAACTCCTTGCAGTGCAAAAAACCACGCCGACTTTGCATTTTAATATATTTTATTTCACTGCCTTTCAATCAGAATTAATAAAAAGTATTAAACGTTTAAAATTTTAGCGTAGGCTCAGCTAAAAAAATGACGTGAGTTACTGTAAACTAAACTTAAACTTAAATAGCAAGTATCATTGGCACAGTCTAATTTTTAACATCAAATAAAAGTTCTCGATACATCTTATGTATTTTATCGGCACGTGTTGAACTAGTTGTCGTCCCAAAAGCCCATCACAAGCATTTAAGGAATCATCGAAGGTGATATTTTCGGGTTTTTGGGATTTCCGGATATGATCGTAGCTGGGATTTTGGGATTACGGAATATGATCGAAAGTGGGGGATTTTGGGATTTCGGGATATGGTCGAAAGTGGGATTTTCGGATTTCGGGTTATGTTCGATGGTGGGCTATTATGATTTCGGGATATGGTCGAAGGGGGGATTTGGTATTTGTGATATGATCGAAGGTGGAATTTTTGGAATTTGGGATTTCAGGATATGGCCGAATGTGGGAAGTTGGAGTTTTGTGATATGGTCAAAGGTGGAATTTTGGGATTTCGGGATATGGTCGAACGTGGAATATTGGGATTTGCTCGAGCGGGATTTTGGGATTTCGGTATATAGTCGAAGGTGGGATTTTGAGATTTTGGGATTTCGGGATATCTTCGAAGGTGGGATTTAGTAGAATTTTGGGATTTCGGGATATGGTCAAAGTCGGCATTTTGGTATTTTGTATTTTCTCGATTTCGGGATATGGCTGAAGGTTTCATGCTCCTAAAGCCTAAGCCTAAACTCTTAACCTAAACCTAAGCCCAAGCCTATGCACAAGCCTAAGCCTAAGACTTAGCCCAAGGGTTATTTAAGATCTATGTTTAAACCAAAGCCTATTCCTATATCCTCACTCCAAGCGTAATCCTGCCTATGTTTGAGACAAAAGCTTAGAGGAAATCTAAGCTTAAGCCTAAGCCTAAGCCCAAGCCGTAGCCAGTTGAAAGTCTAGTCATAAGGCTAAGTCACCTGTAAAGTCTATACCTAAGCTTAGACCAGATCCTACGCCTAAACACCTAATTCTATAGATACAGCAAGGACGGTGGCTTGCCTAATTATAAACCTAACCTTGAACCAGAGGATTGTCTAATCCTAAACCTAAGTCAAGGGCCAGGAACATATTTGCGATGTGTTTTGTTGAAATCACAGAGACTCGAAATCCCAAAATCCCACTACAAACAAAGGCAGTCGATTTTTTAGCTGGGAGGTGTTGATTTTGGGACGGCGGTAAGCTATACATGGGCCGAAAACATAGTTTAAATTTTCTCAAAATTTGCGCAGTGGAAAATTTGCATCGAATACGTACCGTGAAGTACTAAATTTATTACCTTTGCGAAAAACAAAATCTACTAATAAACATATACTATGTCAAGACGTGCGATTTTATACTGGGTGTCATTTTAAATTCTGATCGCTCTTGGTTTATAAGAAAACGACAAGCGTAACTGAGTGAGTATGATGCTTATTAGTAAATGGCTAGCTTGCAATCTGGCAATCTGTAAAGAGCACATTTCACATCAGTTTGAGGTGGGTGGCCAACGCGAGTATTCATTTAGTCAGTAGCAATCTCCTAAACCGAATACACAGCACTATTGATGCAGCTGCATACAAAAGCTATTTGTAGATTTGTATGTTTTACTGTAGTGACCCGAATAAGAAGGAGGGACTGATATAATTAATCGTTTATTTGTCTTGTGTCAATAGCTTGAGCGATAATACAAGGTTATACTGAGAAATGTACTTTCAAAATTTAAGTACGGTATAAAGTTTCGAACTCAAATTATTTGGTCGTGGAGTCATTTATGCGCTACAATGACATTTATGAACCTAATTAGGGTTTAGAGACAATGCGCTTACGGACTCTTATTAGGGATACGGACTCCAATTGATTCGGACTCAAAATGGGACCCCCCTCTTATTACCCATCCCCCTCATATTCGGGTCAATACAGTAGGCTTATGCTTAGACTTAGGAATAGGCTCATTCATACGCTTTTCCTTAGTCTTAGGAATACGCTTATCCGTACGCTTATGCTTAGGCTTAGGAATGTGCTCATACTACAGTTCCGGCCCTGTTCTATATATACATGGACCATGATTTTTATAAATATGAAAAAATTTCATTTCCTAACTTGCTGGTATCGCCGGTCAAAATTCTATCGACGCCGGAGTCCGTCCTACGGTTGCCCTCTGCGTGATAGTGCCTTGATTTGTAAATCAGAACAGATCGCATTCAAAAGTAAGCGTACGCCCATCTACAAACGGTATATTTGCTGCTTGCGTTTTGATATTCGTCAGCGCACATATCAGACACCCACTGAGGTAGAGATAGCTTATCAAATGTAATATAATCAATTAAATAAGTACGGAAGATAATATCAACAGAACTCAAGTTACGCCGCAGTGCTTGATATAATTCTTCTCGTTCATCCAGGCCTGATTGAGTATTAATTAGGTTGTTAGTCCAATCGTTTTCATTTGACCATGGTTCCAAAAACCTTTGTGTCCTAAAACATACCACCACATCTTGCTCAGAACGTTAATGCACAGGAAAATAAACACGAAAGTGACTACGCCATTCTTTTTTAAATACTTCAGTACAAATATAGAGCACGTAAAATGTGCCGAATTTTGAGCCTCAGCATTCACTGGTTCGAAAGTTACAAAATCTTACATCAACTGGTGAAAATACGAACCAAGGAATTTTATGTTGTAGCTATGAATTATTCGGTACCTGATAGTGAATGTTTGTATCTGGACCCATGTATAGAACAGGACCGGAACGTTTACCGGAGGGGCTATAATAGAGTCAGTTTAAGCTTTAGACAATTTTTTGCTTAGGCTTAGGCTTACGAATAGTCCGGCCCTATTGCAGAGGGCATACATAGTTAGTCTGTTATGGCTGTATTCCCTTCAGATGGAGCAGGACCAATGGCGACAGTGTATGGACACAGTGTCTGACAATAGGAGATCCTTCACACACACTCTGTATAATCGCTTCACAGAGACCCTTCGGACAAGACTTTGTGTTATACAATAGGCGAATGTCCTTCTGAGAGACTCAAGACAGAACAGCTGTCCTTTCGATAACGTATTGACAAAGTGGCATCTGTATGTGCGATGTTGTCAGCCAGGTGTACACATAGTGTGGGTGACTGTTGGATATATAATTTATAAACACTGCAATAAGTAACTTAAGGCCACGCGTTTACAGTGGCGTAGACAGTATAACGTGGATGACCCATAACAATGTAAAGACCATAGGTCAGATTCATACATTTGTATGACAACTAAGCCATTGTATAGGACAGGGCCGTTCAATTTTGCGAGGTAGAAAATATATTGCAAGGTGTGCAGTCAGCCACTCCTGCTTATGCGGGGATCACATTATAACTGGGGCAACCCGGAACACGTTTTGTCCAATGTTGATCCGACGTCAACATAAAATTTTGCGAACTGAATAGCTTGTAATATGACAAAATGTGAATGCTACATGATAGTATTTTCACGATACCAATATGGGTAGATATTAGTACTACATAGCTAGTGATACTTTCGTTTGACCTACCCATATGGGTAGCTCAGAAATTTCGATTGCACCCCTTATGGGTTGCCGGCTTGTCCTCAAGATACTCATATGGGTTATATTTTAAAATGTTGATAAGCAAATATTAGATTCCAATAAGAATCTTTCAATTTGAAGTAAATTATTCAGAAATTCGTGTTTAGGACTAAAAGTTTAGGGCCACTGTTACGTTTATGCAAAGATTGTAGATTAAGCATATTCCTGAGCCTAAATCTTAGTGTAAGCATTGAAAAAGTATAAGCTTATTAAGCATTACAAGTATACTCTAAGACCTAATGACACTCTTTTGCAGTTCGAGAAGAAATCGAAATACCAGGACCTTAACATACTACAAAAGCAGTATTAATACTTCTTAACATTTATTTGTAACCGCAAGACCAACACGATATTTGTCTTTTTACCGTTTTTATCGTTTATTTTTTCAGAAAATAATTAATAATTTGGTATCCATGTGTTGGTAAAAAATACATAAGGAACCCATATGAGTAGCAAAACAATGGCTAGCAACCCATAGCTACAGCTCAAACTTTTACCCATATGGATAAGTAACAGCTAGCTAGCTATACACATAGATTGTATTTATCACCTGCTATGGGTTGGTGAAAAAACAGGTACCAAACGCACAAATGGTTACGTGAATCCCGCATCATGTGACCCTCGCATACAAATAGCCAAAGTTTTATGATACCGCGGGACATTTATGCGAATATCATATGATATTCCAAAATTCTACTAAATATCATGTGATATTGTGCAGGACAATGCAGTTTTTGCGCACTAATAAAACAGTAAAAAGTTAGATAACGTAGCATTAAATCATTTAAAAAGCTGAATTAGCTCTAACATTTTTGTTTCTGTCGAAAATTTTCCCAAAATATATTCCTAAATACGAATAATTCAAATTTCACATTTTAGTATTATATGACATTCTACAGGACATTCAGTCTGGTTTTACCGCAACTTTGCAGACATTTTCAAACATGTCATATGATATTGGCAGACAATATTTGGAATATCATATGATATTGCACTACAAACAGTGAATGTCACATCAGAATAGCAGACAATTCAAATTTTTTTAATTTGATAGCAGATCAACGTGAAGACAAAATGTTACCCGCTATTGTAATAGGGACTAAACGTGTTCCAGGCTGCTCCAGTTATAACGTGAACCCCGCATTAAACGTTAGTTCTTCGCTACATATAGGTTTTCTCTAAATTTGGTAGTGTAGGAATGGTTGGGTTGATTTGTCTGAAAAATTGGAATGTGTGGTTGATTCGGCAAACGGAAAAAGTGATAAATTCAAGCAAAGGTGTATGATTACAAGGAAATGCGAGCAAGTGAAACGTATAGGTTTTCTCTAGGTCTAGTAGGGTAGGAATGGTTTGGTTAGTTTGTCTGAAAAATTGGAATGCATGGCTCATTCGGGAAACGGAAAAAGTTTAAAAGTAAAAAATTCAAGTGCAGGTCGATAGGGAAAAGTTTACGTTTCAGATTTTCTTTACAAAACCAGGAACATTTAGGCGTGTAACTTTTTTACTTTACAGTTGTACAAAGAAATCATACGTTTCAGAATTTCTTTACCAAATCTTGGAATATCCGATTGAATTCCCTACCAAAAGAGGAACAGTCCAGGCTGAGTTTTCCTATCAAGGCAGAGGGAAATCTAGCCAAACCCTTGTTCTATTACATGGTCCGTCGGCTGTATAGCAGGTCATATGCACCTGCCACAAGTTGCGCAAACTCTTTAAAAATGGTGAGTCAAATTGCCCTTCTCCAAAATAAGCTCTACGGGACCACACAAACTGAGTCAACTTCGACTCCGCCAGAGTCAAACGTGCGACTCAGTGAGAAATAAATTTGACTCTGGTGGTGGAGTCGAATTTGACTCAGTATGTCTAGTCCCGTAGATCCCATTACGGACAGAGTCAATTTGACTACTATTTCTTACCGTGAACAAACTCATTTTGAAATTGCACAAATAATCAGTTACCCGTTTAATCCCCAGCCGGCATCGATAAGAGTTGACGATACGCCAACTGTACGGAGTTTCTCACGTATATCATGCTGAAATTGCGGCGATTTATCGTACGCAAAAATGGTTTCGTAATTAGAAATATGCCTGCGAAATTCACAAAACCAGAATTGTGGGAAAAAATGATCAGCAGCCATCGCGTCAAAATTTACAGGTGTTCCGGGTCGACGCGAAAACATTGTTAAAAAATTAAAATTTTGTTCAACAAAGCAACCGACAAAATCAGAGCACCCGTAGCATCGGCGGTTCCGGTCTGAGTCAACAGCTCTGCGTCCGCATTTGTTCAACCAGCCGGATATCAGGCGCTCGATAGGTTCGCGAACAATAGCCCAGTGTTGCCACGAGCGGTTTGTCATAATTGTATCTCTGAAATATATATACGTCATCCACAATAAAACGTGTACAGGGTGTGGAAAACAAGTAATCAATTCCAAAATACTATGCGATTTCATTTTGATTCTCTGGCCGCCATTGGAACACAAGTTTGAGAGAAATACGTTGTTTTAGTATTTTAAAATTAAAATAAAATCTACATTTTCAAAATCAATTTCATAGCTGGCAGTACAAGTTTTGCTGCCGTTAGCGGAATTGAAGTTAATTATTTCAGTAATGTTCAGAACGTGAAAGTATTATTTTTTATTACACTTAATTGTAGATAGACAAATGCTCATAAAATGAAATGCCGCTTGCAGAATTGACAATTTTGCATTATATTTATATTATTGACCTTTTGGAAATTCGTTGAATTTAAATCTTCGTGTAGTGGAGTTTGATTGCGAGGTGTAAGGATATTAACCAATGCGTAATGATTTTAAATTTAGAAAAAATACAGAGCGAGCGCGTACTTAACAGTGAACAGGTTTATGCCGCGCTGAGTTCACTTAGTAAATTCTTTTCACTTTTATTTATTTACGAAAACTACACCAGTATGACACGTGTAGTACTGGTGTGTGACGTGTATTTTTCCAAAACTTTCAAGCCATATTTGAATGTATTATCCCAAAAACCGTTCTTTGGTGGCTAAACATCTTGCAACCATGTGTTCCGTGTCAGATATTTGGTTTCAAGACGTAGCGGTTTTCCACTGGTTAGCAAAATAAACGTTTAGGTTTTCGATTATTTTTGCCACGATTTAGCCTTTACGCTTTAGTTATTGACTTACTCTAACGCTTATTCTAAAGCTTATGCTGACAAATATGCTGCACGTCTGTTACATCCCTAAAAGTAATATTGGTTAAATTTATAAATGTAGTCAATAAATCTATGCCGAGCTTCAAGGTACCCGTGAAAGGAAAGGTGCCTCTGCAGTCAGCTTCGTGACCATAATGTTTACTGTTTTATTAAGGGCAAATCGTTGAATTGTTGCAATCGGCTTGTACAGTGCTTTGATAAATGTACCACTGCAAGGTTTAAAATTTCCAACTTTGAATTAACTGTATCATTTGGCGCAGTTTGCATTCGACAAAAAAGTGCTGAAATAACAAAATTAACTATCAGACAAACTTTACAGAGCACTAAAACGCCTGGAAAACGTTGATATCGCTGCTTACTGTTTTAATCAATGTCAGTCCCGCGTTACGGTTGCTTTGCTTAGCAGTTGCACCAATGTGTTCGTTAAGCTATAGTGGGTAATAGCGGACGGTGCATAGCTTCACGGACACTATGTCTGCAAACCGATAACGAATGTTTGATTTTGTCGTTAGAGGTGCATAGAAAACAGTTTACGGGCAATTAAAAAATAAACTACACCAGTGTTATACGAAACATATCGTGTACACAAACATAATGGTTCGCGAGAACTAAACTGACTTCTAAACAATGTAGACATTTCGTTAAAAACGAAAACTATGGCTGCACATGGTAGCTAGCTAATGTTTACGTCCGTACGTAGCTATTGCCGAACATTTAGTGTCCGTGGAAAACATGAATGGGACAGACATTTTATGTGCAAGCCAAGCCAGCAGTAATGTTGGACTGGCATAAATTCTAATTTGTCTAGTAATTTTTTCTATAATAAACATAAATGAACACAAATATATTCAAATACACTTTTGTAATTGGATATTTAATAAGCAGCTTAGCTGAAACAGCTTGAACTTTCACTACTTCTTATTAACCCTTTCTCAAATGAATATTTGCTATTGCGTATAAGAGCTTCATTTCAAACAAGGCTTCAAATAGCAGCCTCACATGTGAGAGGCGTTTACCATTGTCACTCAGCTATGGGAACTTGACGCCCGATCGCGAAGGGGCTCCCATGTATTGTGGATATTGTACATTGCGCATACGCATAGTAATTGTTAAGCACTGCGCAGTATGTGCGAGAATTCACTTATACCAGTTGCTCTAAGTCGCTCGTAATCTACTCTGTGAGTTAAAAAGTTAACTGTTCTAACTGGAAAAAAATTTGGTAGAAATTTATTTCAAACTTATCTTATAAAAATCGTATAAATAACACAGTGAAATTCTCAGAAATATTATTTCCCAATTTAAACTAATAAAAGTGCAAAAAGTATATTCGAATTCGGCGCATTTACAAGCACTTTTTAGAAATATGAAAAATATCAAATATCAAATAAACTATTTTCAGTGTCTTCAGGAATGCGTGATATGACGTAAACACGTAATGTTTCAAACTTTACCTTTAAACTGTGTACATGCGACTTTTGGTATCCAGCAGAAAAGTATGCTCGTATTATAATCAATAATAGGTGAATTATAAGAGTTAGGAAATTGCAAAAATGATCTCGGTGGTTGTAGTGCATAACGCATGATGTCGTCAGCTATAAAATGCCATATCAAATGTTGTTCATTTCTTTCTCGTTGCGCTTTATATCGCGAAAACATTGGTAACGGGTAAAACAACGTTGCGCAAATCAGCAGAAATAATAGTATTTTATACAAAATTTTTATTAGAAACATGATTTTAACAGCGCAGGTTGTTTATGTTGAAAAGCGACAGCAAAGAATATTGATAATTAAAATTTGTTGTACAAAATTGACAGTTTAGCTGAAAACTTAAAAATTTACTGTAATGACCCGAATAAGAGGGGGGACTGAGTTCTGTTTAGCCTATCCAGAGGGAACTCCCTGTTATCCGGTTACGGACTGTTATATATTTCCACCCCTCCCTCCGCTACCCTTCGTTACTGATATATATCCGGCATTGCAACTATCCGCTCAATTAAACGTTTTTTGCCTTCCATCAAAACCTTGAGCGATAATGCAATTATACTTCGGAATGTTACTTTCAAAACTTAAGTACGTTTTTAGTTTCGAACTCAACTTTATTTGGTCCTGGAGTCATTTATGCGCTACAATTATGGAAAATTGACAATTATGGACTCTATTTAGGGTTTAGAGACTCTATACGCTTTAGGACACTTATTAGGAATACGGCCTCGTATTGATCGGGACTCAAAATGGGACCCTTCCCTCTTATTGCACCTCTTATTCGGGCCACTACAGTATTTTTAATTTAAGGCCTGCCTCAAAATGTGTGATAAGGTAGGGTTAACGCGTGACAAATCTTAAATTTTTCAATATTTGTGGTCACGTGTATCATGATATTCAACAGGACAATTTGGGTATGTTACCTCAAGTATGCCGACATTAGATAATATATCATATGATATTGGCAGAGAATACCTAGAATAGCATAAGATATTGAAGAACAAACGATGACTCAAACATGTTAATCGCAGACAAATACGAATTTTTGAATACGATACAGGGTCTATAAGCAGACAAAATGTTACCCAATAGTCTTATAGGGACAAAACGTGTCCCAAGCTACCCCGATTAGCGTGACCCAGCATCAGTAACGCTCAAGTCATAAAAAGTTTACATAATTTGCATCTGCATATCACAGCCGGTTTATAATATTGCACGCGTCGTCGTTCTGGAAGTTTTCAGTGTTGTGCTGGACAAAAAGTAAAGTACAACAGTTATATGAGTACTACAGTTATATGGGGTGACACTTGTTTTGTGATCCATTATAAGTAATGGGGCGGAAACAAAGTGGTTCATGAAAGCTATTTGTCTATTAGCGTAATAGTTTAACTAAAATTCAAATAATTTCAATACAATTTAAACATTGATTACGCACCACTCACATTATAAAATTCGGCCTGGCAACAAAATGTGTCCAAGCCCAGGATTAACGAGTCGTCGTTGACCCTACCTCAACGAAAATATTCCGTTGACCCTCACGGGCATGCTGAGAGAGGGGGCGCATCCCCCCAATTTTAATCAGTTAATAGTATATGACATTATATAGCAGAATTGGTCAAAACGAAACAGTTATGCAATCGGACGTCTTAATGAATTATGGTACGATACCAGCGTTTTTAAGGCTTAATTCAATTTTGGCCGGTTGGTTAAATGTTGGAGGAAAATCCAAGTTTCAGCGAAAAATTAACATTTTGTCGCAAAATTCAAATTTCGACAGGAAAATTCAAATTTTGGCAGAAAAACTCAAACCTTAGCGGAAAACTTTAAATTTTAACGGGAAAAATCAAATTTTGGTTAGAAATACAATTTTTGCGTGAAAGTCGAAATTTCGGAGGGAAATTTAGATTTTGGCGGGAAAGTTCAAATTTTGGTGGGAATTCAAATTCTAGCGGAAAAATTTATATTTTGGCGGGAAATTAAAATTTTAGCTGGAAAACTTAAATTTTGGCAAGAAATACAAATTTTGGAAGAAATTCTCAATTCAGTTGTAAAATGACTAAGAAACCTAGTAAACGAAGCTCTACCACGCCGGAACGCACTTTTATTCCTCCTAAATTGCAGTGGTAGGATGCTGTTGTTGATAAGCGAATTGTCGAACACAGTGAAGATGATGGCAAGGAATTTCCATGGCTCTTCAGTCCTAACTCCCAAACCGAAGAAAGCTTAAATTTTACGCTACCTGAAAGTTACATTGGGAAAAGTTCTGCATAAAAAATATAAACAAGACGTGACGTCAAAGCCATCAGACCAATATTTGTGAACAACAATTTAGGTGGAAACTAGTAGACATTCGATTCTTTATGCCTTTAATGGATTTGTCAAAAAGGCACTACCTCCTCAATAAAAAATGTGACATCTTGGTGAAAACTACACGTGGGATATCACTCAATATTGAAGAAGCTTATGAAGCCGCTGGTGCTATTCAGAAAGTAGCTGAAAATTTACAGAAAATTAATTGATAAACAATATTTACTGAAAAAGCTATTAATTTGAGACCTGTACATCTTGTTTTGATTAATAATGAGTTACAATAAAATACTTAGTTAACTTTGGTATTTACCTGAGTTAACTTGTGTTTTTCCGGTGTTGATAGATTGTATAAAGTAGCTAAATGCCGAGAACCCCATATCAACAAAAGCTATGTAGCTACTTGGTTGGCAAGTCAGTCCATATATACAAGAACAAAAAAGGCTATCCGTAATGCGGCGTTCACGTTATAACTTAGGCAGCTTGGAACACGTTTTGTCCAAGTTGATTCGACGTCAACATAAAATTTTGTGATCCGAATAGCGGTTATGTAGACAAAATGTGAATGTCATATGACATTGGCTTACAAATCACTGATGTCAAGCGATCAGCGTATACAAATAACCATTAGTCATATAATACTGCGGGACATTTATGCGAATATCATATGATATTCCAAAATTCTACTAAACATCATATGATATTTATACAGGACAATAGAATTTGTGCACGCTAAATAAAACAGTAAAAAGTCGGATAATGCAGCATTAAATGATTTCGCAAGTTGAATTAGCTTCTACGTTTCTGTTTCTCGCTAAGTTTTTCCCAAAATATATTCCTAAGTACAAATAATTCAAATTTGAAATTTTAGTATCATATGACATTCTACAGGACAATGAAGCTAGTTTACCACAACTTTGCAGACATTTTCAAACATATCATATGATACTCGCAGACAATATTTGGAATATCGTATGATATTGCAGTACAAACAGTAGATGTCACATCAGGATAGCAGACAATTCAAATTTTTTGTATCTCATAGCGGATAAACGGTCAGACAAAATGTTACCAGCTATAGTCATAGGGACAAAACGTGTTCCAGGCTGTCCCAGTTATAACGTGAACCGCGCATAAATTTCCTAGACGCCAAATTGTGGCAACCCTTGATTCCTGTTGGTATTGCGATTTAATGGATATGAGTACTTTGAAAAATTATAATTCAAAATTTGCTTTCGTATTTGTTTGCGTAGATCAATTTTCACGGTGCTTATGGTGTAGACCTCTGAAATCTAAATCAACTAAATTAGTCGAAGATGCCTTTGAATCAATTTTTAAAGACAGCCACCGAAAACCTACAGCAGTAAATTTAGATAATGGGCTACAATATAAATAAAATCCTACTCGATTGTTTTCGGGATGAAAAAATTCATGTATTTTTTACTAATGATTCTAATATTAAAAGATCTCAAAGCGAACGAACTATTAGAACTTTGATAAGCGTTATCTATAAATTCTGCATGGCAAATCATTCTTGGAAATACATTAACTCTTTGGATAAAATAGTTCAAAGTTTAAATGATCGAAAAATGTCTTTTAAAAGTGTTGTCACCATCAGAAGTTACGACTGAAACCAAGGAGAACTTTATAGCGCAATGTATATTAACCAACACAGCAAGCGCACTCCTTCTGCTAAATTCAAAGGTGATGATGATGTTAAAATTGAACTTAAGAAAACGCCTTTCACTAGGGGTCATGACCCTCGCTACTCTTCAGAGGTCTACACTGTAAGTCGAGTTCTCAAAACCCAACCTGTAACGTACAGGGTAGCTGACGGTAACAACAAAATACTGAATAGAACCTTTTACGAACCTGAATTAGTAAAAGTCAACTATAAAGAGCAGCAAACCCACGTTCCTTCGCCTCCTAAACGACCACGTTTAATTTAATTAATGTTATCCTTAAGTTAATATAAGGAAATCATTACAACAAACTTCAAGCATTATGTATGCAACTCCAGTGTTGTATAATATGGCAAAATATCGTCAGGCGTGCGTAACAATACGATTTGGAAGAAGTGGAGGGGCTGTACGTAAGCGAAAACGTACTCGTCGCGCAGTCGCTCTAGCACGAATAGGGGGAAGGCGTCGCCGTACCGTAAAAGCTCTCACTACTGTTCGTCGTCGCAGACAGCGCACTAAACGAACTAAAAAGTAATTAAATACTTGAAAAATATACAATTGTAACATATTTTGTCATATATAACAGTATAATAGCTAAAATAATTATCATTCTAAAAAGAAATGTCTTCATCGATCGATTGAACCCGACTTGCTGCACAGGTCTGTATGTAACGTGGATACGGTAGCCTGGGGAGAAACGCCTTTGGTTCAAGACGTCATAATGTCAGGTCTTCCAAACACAAATACTTCCACATTAACGTTTCGCTTAGAAAAAGACCCGAATTGGTGCGTTGAATTAAATTCAAAGTTTTTGCTAATTGAGGCAAAAGTTTTGGACGATAAACTGCAACCTATAACTGCTGACAAAAAAGTCGCTCCTTGTAATTTATTTGGAAATTCAATGTTTTCGGATTTTTATGTTTCAATTAACAATATGAAAGTAAATCCTGATGCATCAAATTTTGCTTACATCAATTATGTACTAGGTTTAAGTAACCTTGAAAAAGGACTAAAAGATTCAGTTTTGCAATGTTCTCTTTTCTTCAAGGATACCGCGTATAGTTTCATTGATTTTGATTCAAATCTTGGACTAAGTTCAAGGATCGCCTACATCGAAGGGTCCCAAACTGTTAATTTATTTGTCAAACCCTAAAATCTGTATTTTATTCTACCAGAGCCCTGCCATCTGAATCTGAAGCTGAAGTCAAGTTATCCAGACAAACTCATAAGTTGTGTCTTATTGATGAAGCGGGAAAATCTTATACTATTCAAATTAATAAAATCCAACTTTTTTGTAATTTTATAAAACCAACTCCTGCCGCAATTTCTGAACAAAACCGATTAATTTCAGGAAGTAAATTTGTCATACCCAAACTCCGTCATACCTTTTATGAACATGTTATTCGCAAGAATAATACTAGTCACCAATGGGCTTTAATTCCTGCGGGTAGCATGCCAAAACGAATTTGTCTTCATGGTCAAGAAAGGGGCAACTGATGGAACAGCCATTTTTTTAAATCCTTTTGAATTTATCCACAATAATGTATCAAATTTTTCTTTGTACAAAAATGAAACTCCTGTTTTTACATCGGAAGGCCTCCCTTCGAAGTTTGAATCAAATGATTATGCTTTTACTTATTATCTCATTTTGTTGAAAAACCAACGGTTGGTTACATAAAAATTAAACTTACCTTTTCCACTCCAGTCCAACAAGATACTATTCTTTGCGCAATGTGCGAAGAATCCACCAATCTACTATTCAAATCGAACCGAGCACCTGTCTACAGCAATTAGCTCAAACTCAAAGATGTTGAGAAAAGGAATTTTGTTGTCAGTTTGAACAGTATACCCATTAAGTTTGCATGAATGTGTATATGGGCGTTTGTTTAATGTAGTTCGTCGTATGTGTATTAAGTAGGTTCGATGAGCTATGTACAGACCTGATGATATTGGTGCATTCTTGGCTGTGGTACGCGACGGGTCTCGGCGAAAGCCTTACGACCTAAGCATCAGGTTTCGGTGCACCTTATCATCGCAAGAGTCTGGTACAACAACTTTTGAGTTAGGGGTTTCCAAGGCTTTAATGCCCCGTTCACAATAACTTTTCTCAGCGTGACACCGATGAGTTAGGTTTACTGGATGCAAATTCGTTCACCAACAATGAAAAACAATATTCATATTTCCTAACTCTGTTAGGGTAAGGTTATATTGTTTTTTCATTGTTGTTTAACGAATTTGTCACCCAGTAAACCTACTTTATCGGTGTCAAGCTGAGAAACGTTATTGTGAACGAGGCACAGCGCCACTACTCTTTACTTCTATGCTATCCCCGTTCAACTCTCTCCCTCCCTAACCTATCCTGGAAGGCGCCAGGGGGGGGGGCAGGAAGGGGGGTTGAGGTGGAGGTGGCGTTTGGGAAGGTGGGGCGCACGCAGCCCCAGAAGCAGCGCATTGCCCTGCATCATTTGTAATTATAGATAATTTCTAGGATATATAACAGATTACCTTGTTTTTGAATACTTTATTCAAAAATGACTTTTTCTGTAAAGAAATTGTAACTGACGTACGCGTTCGTGCCAATAGCCGAATTCTGATTGTAGGCGAGTCCATGTCGGGTAAAACAGAATTATGCTACCACCCTCTAACTGAAAACTGTTTTGTTACAAATTTCCATAAAATTTTGTTTTGTTTTGATGTCTATCAACCAGCTTACGATAGCTTAAAAGAAAACTTCCAAATATTGTTTTTGATAAAGGAACACCGACGGAAGTGATTGAGGACAGCGAATATTGGGAGTACGGTTAAAATGCTTCAATTTTTGACGATTTGCAACACGAAGTTATAAACTCAATTGAAAGTATGAGATTGTACGATTTACAGTCATCACCGAAATATATCTGTAATCTGCCTATTTCAAAAACTTTTCTTAAAAGGAAAATTAAGCGTCTTGATTAACAGACAAATCACCCATATATTCCTGTTTTCTTGTCGTCGAGACTTGCGGCAAATTAATATTCTTGGTCAAAGCATTGTGCCGACAAAACAAAAAAGTTTGTAGAAATTTTCGAGCAAACAACACAAGATCTGGCTTTTGAATTTCTTTGGGTGAATTTATGTCCCTATAACAACACTCATTTGAAGTTTAGAGCATCACTTCCGTGGATCCTATGCAAGAAATTTATGTTTTGTAACTAAAAATTATGATAATGAATATTTTTATCTAAACTTAGGAAAACCATTTTTGGTAGCGTTTTTTAAATGTCTGAAATTATTGAAAAAATGTCACGACCGACCGAGCAAAAATACGGGCTGGCTCGATGCTGTCCCGACCGAGCAATAACAAACATGTTGAAGCTGTCCCGACTAACTCAGCAAAAACATTTCGTTCCGGGTATATTTCTGTCCAGTGGGTAGATGGGACGCCCCCCAGAGTAACATGGGCCTCGGATCGGATAAAGAATATCAGACGCGGGTATACCCGGTGGTAAAGATTTTTATCACGTGGGTAAAAAATTCTCAGTTTTAAGTGGAAAACCTACGCTATTGTCTGTTTTACTTCTGGTTGGGTGCTTCCCGTGCTTTATTTAGTTGGGTTCGAAATTTTGTTGTTTCAACTAAAATGTCATTTGTAAAATTCATTGAAGCTATATCGCAAACCTTCATTAAAGCGCGAACCATCAACGATCTTTCAAATATTGGTTTAACTTCAGGCGCGGGTAAAATCGTGGGTCGTGGGTAGGTATTTTTGGCGCGAGTTTAAACACTGGTAAAAAGTCTGTTTGCGTTTATAAAGCACGGATACACCTTCAGTCGAAGTCAACAGTTATCAAAAATTAAAAATTAGCTGTCAAGTAAAAATTCGCCGCCTACGAATTTAAAAACTTCATTTTTAGTTTGATGTGTAGGTGATATTTGAACTAGTCGTGGATAGGTATTTTTTGCGCGGGTTTAAACACTGGTAAATGTCTTTGTTTGCGTTTATAAAGGGCGGATACACCTTCAGTCGAAGTCAACTGTTATCAAAAATTAAAAATTAGCTGTCAAGTAAAAATTCGCCGCCTACGAATTTAAAAATATCATTTTTAATTTGATGCGTAGGTGATATTTGAACTAAACGAATAAACTGGAGTCGTTTTTGCGAATACGATTTGTGGTTCGTGTTACTTTTTAGAGCCGTCCCGGTTTCTGGTTGGTCTGTAAAAGAGTAGGTTCACATTTTACACTACATTTCTTTGCTTAGGCTTAGGCTTAGGCTTATGGATCATCCACATAATACTGTCTACGCTACTGTAAAAAATTGTCCACACACCTGGCATTAAGGGCGGGACAAATCGACAATGTTCTTAAGCTATTAAGACTTTACAGAAGGTGTAACTAGATAGTGGCTTTTGAAAGCAGGTCCTTCGAAGGGACTAAAGACAATGTAGACACTGTCTGGACACAGTGTCTGACAATACGAGTTCCTTCGAACAGAATCTGTATAATTGCAAAGCAAAGTTCCTTCCGACAAACTCTGTGTTGCGAAATAAGCTGAGTCCCTTCTGACAGACTCTGGACAAAACAGTTGCCCTTTAAATAGCGTATTGACAATTTAGCTTGGGTACGGATGGCAACGTGACGAAGCATAGGTAACCCATAGAGAGCGCGAGTTGTCAGTAGGGTCTACACAAGATATGAGTGACATTTGGACATGTAATTTGGAAACAGTAAAACCTAAGCGACGTTCGTTGTTTCAATCAAAAAAATACGCCGCAACTTTCCATTAGCGAATGATGAATTACAGCGATTATATTTACACAAATTATTACCATTACGCGCTTTGGTCTCTTTTATGTTGTTAACGATTTGAATGCAATTGGATTAAAACACCGGTTGAGTCAAGCTAAACTGAACCGGACTCTAACCCTATTCAAACTAGTCCACATAGAATTCTATGGGTATAGAAGCAAAACCAAGTTAGCTTACTACTATGAAATTTCAAAGCAACCCACACTGGGAGGACCCGTCCGATGCTTGTACCGGACTACCTGGTGCGCTCTTCATCCAAAAACATTAACATATAATTCCAAATAGTGCCGCAAACGCTTAATTATGGCCCCAAAATTACGATCCCAAAAATAACACCTCTCTTAATAAACGAATACACGTCACATGTATAATTTCTTTCGCAAAACCACATATAATCCGCATTAACTAAAAATCCGATACACAGCGGCCACATAAAGAGAACGTCTTTTTAAAATGCATCTTCTCCCAACATGCAAAACTTTTTAATAAGGTAAGGCAGGGTTCACGTTATAACCGGGCCAGCTTGTGACACGTTTTGTTCCTATTAGACCATTGGGTAACATTTTGTCTGCTTATAAACCCCATATCGTATTCAAAAATTCGTATTTGTTTGCTATTATCATGTGTGAATCACCTTTTGTTCTTCAATTTCATATGATATTCGAGGTATTGTCTGCGAATAACATATGACAGATTTTCTAATGTCTGCATACTTGAGGTAGCATACCCAAATTGTCCAGTTGAAAATCATATGATACTAGAAATTGAAATTTGAATTTTTGATCGTAGTTGTGGTTCTAAACGATAATCGCGGATTCACGGATCCAGTGGTATTTCTACATCCTTGATCCTTTCAGGCGCTGCTTGTTTATGGATGGAATGAATACATAAAAATTCAGTGAATTTTACATTTTACCAGGTTTTCATTGCGTTCAGATTGTTTGCTTGGATGCCATAAAACTTATGTTTCAAAACGCAAAAGTCAGACAAATAAAATTGTTGCTCTGAATGGAGATTGGCTTAATGTTGCGCAGATAGCAGTACTGCAAACGACGTATGTATAAATGGAGGCTGCAAAAGTATGCATAGTATAAATATATGGTATATTCTTAAGATTAAGTCTTAGCCTCCAATCATATCACACCATTATTCAAACTTACATCATATTTGTATTTCCCACCGCGAAGTTTGTTAAATAAACCAAAACAGGACATTTCACAATACCAGATAACCACAAAAGTTGTCAACATATAAAATGTACGATTTAAGATTAAAATTTAAACTAGAATGAAAAGTGCCCCGATGTGGTCATAGAAAACGATATGTTTCGGGTGTTCTAAGATTTTTAGTTTAATACCGCTTGCATAACAATTTCCATGCATGCGTATAAAGTTTTAAAACTAGATTAATTTGATGCCAATCAGCGTCCTTCCGAAACATGACACAACAATACTATAGAATTAATAAAAGTTAAATCATTCAGTTTGATTGACTGTGTAACGAAAACATGTCCGCAACTTTATCGGAGAAAAGTCACAATATATGGTAAAGTGTCCCGACGAGGCTATAGAAAGCGATAACCCATCAAGTTTTGGAGCTGTATAAATTTTGTACCGCACAGTGCCCTCTCCATACTTGACTAAACGTTACCCAAATTTTAGCAAACTTTTAAAACATTAAAATATTTGAGTGATTACGTAACGAAACATTTGCAACTTTGCTGAAGAAATCTTCGTTGTATTCCAATTGACCGCCCATGTAAAGATCAGGGGCGGAACGTTTTTCTGTGGGACTAGAATAGAATAAGCTTGAAGTTTTGACTATTTTTTTGTTTGGCTTAGGCTTAGGATTATGCTCATTCTTACGCTTAGGCTTACGCTTAGGTATAGGCTCATTCTAACGCTTATGCTTAGGCTTAGGATTAGGAATATGCTTATAATACTGATCCGTTCCTGTTGTTTACATTGACCCAATGACGAACAAACACGTTTTTTATTGGGTCATCCTCATTTTACGCTTAATTTCTATTTATATACTATTTTTAAAACACAAAATTAGTATTTATTTCTTATTTTAATATTTCGAAACAGTGGATCAAAAACATGTCCGCAACTTTATCGGAGAAAAGTCACAATAGATGGTAAAGTGTCCCGACGAGGCCATAGAAAGCGATAACCCATCAAGTTTTGGAGCTGTATAAATTTTGTACCGCACAGTGCCCTCTCCATACTTGACTAAACATTACCCAGATTTTAGCAAACTTTTAAAACATTAAAATATTTGAGTGATTACGTAACGAAACATTTGCAACTTTGCTGACGAAATCTTCGTTGTATTCCAATTGACCGCCCATGTAAAGATCAGGGGCGGAACGTTTTTCTGTGGGACTAGAATAGAATAAGCTTGAAGTTTTGACTAATTTTTTGTTTGGCTTAGGCTTAGGATTATGCTCATTCTTACGCTTAGGCTTAGGCTTAGGTATAGGCTCATTCTAACGCTTATGCTTAGGCTTAGGATTAGGAATATGCTTATAATACTAATCCGTTCCTGTTGTTTACATTGACCCAATGACGAACAAACACGTTTTTTATTGGGTCATCAGCATTTTACGCTTAATTTCTATTTATATACTATTTTTAAAACACAAAATTAGTATTTATTTCTTATTTTAATATTTCGAAACAGTGGATCAAAAACATGTCCGCAACTTTATCGGAGAAAAGTCACAATAGATGGTAAAGTGTCCCAACGAGGCTATAGAAAGCGATAACCCATCAAGTTTTGGAGCTGTATAAATTTTGTACCGCACAGTGCCCTCTCCATACTTGACTAAACGTTACCCAGATTTTAGCAAACTTTTAAAACATTAAAATATTTGAGTGATTACGTAACGAAACATTTGCAACTTTGCTGACGAAATCTTCGTTGTATTCCAATTGACCGCCCATGTAAAGATCAGGGGCGGAACGTTTTTCTGTGGGACTAGAATAGAATAAGCTTGAAGTTTTGACTAATTTTTTGTTTGGCTTAGGCTTAGGATTATGCTCATTCTTACGCTTAGGCTTAGGCTTAGGTATAGGCTCATTCTAACGCTTATGCTTACGCTTAGGATTAGGAATATGCTTATAATACTGATCCGTTCCTGTTGTTTACATTGACCCAATGACGAACAAACACGTTTTTTATTGGGTCATCAGCATTTTACGCTTAATTTCTATTTATATACTATTTTTAAAACACAAAATTAGTATTTATTTCTTATTTTAATATTTCGAAACAGTGGATCAAAAACATGTCCGCAACTTTATCGGAGAAAAGTCACAATAGATGGTAAAGTGTCCCGACGAGGCTATAGAAAGCGATAACCCATCAAGTTTTGGAGCTGTATAAATTTTGTACCGCACAGTGCCCTCTCCATACTTGACTAAACGTTACCCAGATTTTAGCAAACTTTTAAAACATTAAAATATTTGAGTGATTACGTAACGAAACATTTGCAACTTTGCTGACGAAATCTTCGTTGTATTCCAATTGACCGCCCATGTAAAGATCAGGGGCGGAACGTTTTTCTGTGGGACTAGAATAGAATAAGCTTGAAGTTTTGACTAATTTTTTGTTTGGCTTAGGCTTAGGATTATGCTCATTCTTACGCTTAGGCTTAGGCTTAGGTATAGGCTCATTCTAACGCTTATGCTTAGGCTTAGGATTAGGAATATGCTTATAATACTGATCCGTTCCTGTTGTTTACATTGACAAAATGACGAACAAACACGTTTTTTATTGGGTCATCAGCATTTTACGCTTAATTTCTATTTATATACTATTTTTAAAACACAAAATTAGTATTTATTTCTTATTTTAATATTTCGAAACAGTGGATCAAAAACATGTCCGCAACTTTATCGGAGAAAAGTCACAATAGATGGTAAAGTGTCCCAACGAGGCTATAGAAAGCGATAACCCATCAAGTTTTGGAGCTGTATAAATTTTGTACCGCACAGTGCCCTCTCCATACTTGACTAAACGTTACCCAGATTTTAGCAAACTTTTAAAACATTAAAATATTTGAGTGATTACGTAACGAAACATTTGCAACTTTGCTGACGAAATCTTCGTTGTATTCCAATTGACCGCCCATGTAAAGATCAGGGGCGGAACGTTTTTCTGTGGGACTAGAATAGAATAAGCTTGAAGTTTTGACTAATTTTTTGTTTGGCTTAGGCTTAGGATTATGCTCATTCTTACGCTTAGGCTTAGGCTTAGGTATAGGCTCATTCTAACGCTTATGCTTAGGCTTAGGATTAGGAATATGCTTATAATACTGATCCGTTCCTGTTGTTTACATTGACCCAATGACGAACAAACACGTTTTTTATTGGGTCATCAGCATTTTACGCTTAATTTCTATTTATATACTATTTTTAAAACACAAAATTAGTATTTATTTCTTATTTCAATATTTCGAAACAGTGGATCAAAAACATGTCCGCAACTTTATCGGAGAAAAGTCACAATAGATGGTAAAGTGTCCCGACGAGGCTATAGAAAGCGATAACCCATCAAGTTTTGGAGCTGTATAAATTTTGTACCGCACAGTGCCCTCTCCATACTTGACTAAACGTTACCCAGATTTTAGCAAACTTTTAAAACATTAAAATATTTGAGTGATTACGTAACGAAACATTTGCAACTTTGCTGACGAAATCTTCGTTGTATTCCAATTGACCGCCCATGTAAAGATCAGGGGCGGAACGTTTTTCTGTGGGACCAGAATAGAATAAGCTTGAAGTTTTGACTAATTTTTTGTTTGGCTTAGGCTTAGGATTATGCTCATTCTTACGCTTAGGCTTAGGCTTAGGTATAGGCTCATTCTAACGCTTATGCTTAGGCTTAGGATTAGGAATATGCTTATAATACTGATCCGTTCCTGTTGTTTACATTGACCCAATGACGAACAAACACGTTTTTTATTGGGTCATCAGCATTTTACGCTTAATTTCTATTTATATACTATTTTTAAAACACAAAATTAGTATTTATTTCTTATTTTAATTTCGAAACAGTGGATCAAAAACATGTCCGCAACTTTATCGGAGAAAAGTCATAATAGATGGTAAAGTGTCCCGACGAGGCTATAGAAAGCGATAACCCATCAAGTTTTGCAGATGTATAAATTTTGTACCGCACAGTGCCCTCTCCATACTTGACTAAACGTTACCCAGATTTTAGCAAAGTTTTAAAACATTAAAATATTTGAGTGATTACGTAACGAAACATTTGCAACTTTGCTGACGAAATCTTCGTTGTATTCCAATTGACCGCCCATGTAAAGATCAGGGGCGGAACGTTTTTCTGTGGGACTAGAATAGAATAAGCTTGAAGTTTTGACTAATTTTTTGTTTGGCTTAGGCTTAGGATTATGCTCATTCTTACGCTTAGGCTTAGGCTTAGGTATAGGCTCATTCTAACGCTTATGCTTAGGCTTAGGATTAGGAATATGCTTATAATACTGATCCGTTCCTGTTGTTTACATTGACAAAATGACGAACAAACACGTTTTTTATTGGGTCATCAGCATTTTACGCTTAATTTCTATTTATATACTATTTTTAAAACACAAAATTAGTATTTATTTCTTATTTTAATATTTCGAAACAGTGGATCAAAAACATGTCCGCAACTTTATCGGAGAAAAGTCACAATAGATGGTAAAGTGTCCCGACGAGGCTATAGAAAGCGATAACCCATCAAGTTTTGGAGCTGTATAAATTTTGTACCGCACAGTGCCCTCTCCATACTTGACTAAACGTTACCCAGATTTTAGCAAACTTTTAAAACATTAAAATATTTGAGTGATTACGTAACGAAACATTTGCAACTTTGCTGACGAAATCTTCGTTGTATTCCAATTGACCGCCCATGTAAAGATCAGGGGCGGAACGTTTTTCTGTGGGACCAGAATAGAATAAGCTTGAAGTTTTGACTAATTTTTTGTTTGGCTTAGGCTTAGGATTATGCTCATTCTTACGCTTAGGCTTAGGCTTAGGTATAGGCTCATTCTAACGCTTATGCTTAGGCTTAGGATTAGGAATATGCTTATAATACTGATCCGTTCCTGTTGTTTACATTGACCCAATGACGAACAAACACGTTTTTTATTGGGTCATCAGCATTTTACGCTTAATTTCTATTTATATACTGTTTTTAAAACACAAAATTAGTATTTATTTCTTATTTTAATTTCGAAACAGTGGATCAAAAACATGTCCGCAACTTTATCGGAGAAAAGTCACAATAGATGGTAAAGTGTCCCGACGAGGCTATAGAAAGCGATAACCCATCAAGTTTTGCAGATGTATAAATTTTGTACCGCACAGTGCCCTCTCCATACTTGACTAAACGTTACCCAGATTTTAGCAAAGTTTTAAAACATTAAAATATTTGAGTGATTACGTAACGAAACATTTGCAACTTTGCTGACGAAATCTTCGTTGTATTCCAATTGACCGCCCATGTAAAGATCAGGGGCGGAACGTTTTTCTGTGGGACTAGAATAGAATAAGCTTGAAGTTTTGACTAATTTTTTGTTTGGCTTAGGCTTAGGATTATGCTCATTCTTACGCTTAGGCTTAGGCTTAGGTATAGGCTCATTCTAACGCTTATGCTTAGGCTTAGGATTAGGAATATGCTTATAATACTGATCCGTTCCTGTTGTTTACATTGACAAAATGACGAACAAACACGTTTTTTATTGGGTCATCAGCATTTTACGCTTAATTTCTATATATACTATTTTTAAAACACAAAATTAGTATTTATTTCTTATTTTAATATTTCGAAACAGTGGATCAAAATTTAACCGTACGTGGCGGTGAGCGCAGCTGAAAAATGGCTAGACCCGAAAACATGTCTATTTGGCCGCTGTCATAGAACGTTGCGGATATGTTTCCGTTAGGCAGTCAATCAAACTGAATGATTTAACTTTTATTAATTCTATAGTATTGTTGTGTCATGTTTCGGGAGGACGCTGATTAGCATCAAATTAATCTAGTTTTAAAACTTTATACGCATGCATGGAAATTGTAATGCAAGCGGTATTACACTAAAAATCTTAGAACACCCGAAACATATCGTTTTCTATGACCACATCGGGGCACTTTTCATTCTAGTTACTAAACTTTAGGAAGAAATTTGATGTAAATTTACCTTAAGTGCGAAAATATTCAAATTTTAAGTTTTATATACTCACGTTATAATTGCTTTAGAACTGTTAAGCTATATTTCCATGAAAATTTCCAACTACATTTTCATAATCACAAAAGCCGCGCTTTCCTAATTTCATTTTTATTTATTAGGTAACTCGCTCAATTTATAATGCTAATATATTTTAATTCATATAAATTGTTTGAATTCAGATAGAAAACCAATACAATTGATAAGTACTTGCTCTAGTGAAAACTGATTTTATGCTGCATAGTAGTGTAGAACCAATAAATCCGTATCGGTATTGAAATCGGTATTTTGGAAGAATACTGATTCCGATACTTTCAATTTTGTATATCGCACATGAATTGAGTTATGTATATAATTGGAATGCGCAGCATTTAAAAATATGGCCGCAACAAATATTTTTTGAAACATGCTGAATACGCATTTGCATCAACATGCGGACGTGGAAAATTGCTTGAAACACACTTTTGTTCGTTTGTTCTTAATTGTACAGAAAATTCTAATAATGCAATTCCATCCGCAGTCAAAACTGCGAATCTGCAACTATAAAGTTTGCTTTGTAACTTATTTTTGTTTTAGTTTCGAAAACAAAAAACTAAGGCGGCCGGGCGTGGGCCTGAAAAATCCGGGCCGGTTCATACCATAATGAGAGCCCGCTGTGTTCGAGCGTCACGTTTTTGAAAGAGACTGCTTGCCTTGGGAACCTTATTAAATTAATGGTGTTAATTTTGCAAGTCAAAATTTCTTCACATATTCTAAGCCGAGTTTTGGACATTTCAGTGCTCAACTTGGTGCTACCAATAATATATCGAGTAGTAAATCAAAACTGATATCTGTACTTTACGCGTAAACTTTGAGCTTAAATATAAATCTAGGTTTAGAAAAAAACCTTTGAAATTCCTGCATCCACAACGGCGTCACACAGATCTCGACGAGCCGAGTTCAACGGTACTATTTTCATATTTGCGTGGCTAACGATTCAAGAGATGACCGAAAAAAAAATTATTAAAACACGCACAGATTTATAAAGAGTCTCTATCATTCACATATTCGCAAAATATTAGCTTTACTGATGTTATTCGTTGCACAAATTTGGAGAAGGTTTGTATGTTTTATATAATAAAATGTTAAACTTTAAGGGACCACTGCTTTGAATGTAAAGCTTTGCAGCCATAAGGCTCTAGCTCGTAAATAAACAGTTTTCGACAACTTGAGGTTACGTCTACGTTTTCAAAAACGCTCCTTGGTAAAAAAATACACATAAAAACTAGCTATGTTACTAATTTGTAATCATATATAAGCTAATGTTTTTCGTAATTGTCCACTTAACGTGTTTCGCATATATACGTACTAAACAATAGTATTTTCGTAAAATAAATAGCTTAACGTATGTGGTTGAGATAACTTATGTAGCACATAAAAAATTGGATTGTTACAATCTACGATTCTGTAGAACACCTTGCGACAAGATTTGAATCCAAATACGAAGGCGAAACTTTGCGCTTCCGATTCTTATGAAAACGTTTACGTTTAATACTTCGACAATGTAAAAATGTGTTCCTAAGCCTAAGCCTAAGCCTAAGGCTAAGCAAAAAAATGTAATCTAGAATCTAAACCTACTGTTTTCTAGACCCACCAGATGCCTGGACGCCCCTTAAAGTATAACATGGGCCGGTAGTTTTATATTAGTTCCGAAGCACGAAATTGGTTTGCTTATGTCATAGACTGTTTAAATAGTAAAATTGATAGTCGTTCACTTACTCATTCACGCAACATGTTCCCCCTTTCTCCAATAACATTTGCACGAATTTTCTGGGTTAGTTGTATATATTTTTGGTAAGTTTTTGTTCCCCCTCTGAATATACTGGTTGCGGGAATGATAAGTATTACCAACTTTGAAATTAAGGTTAGGAAAGCCTCTGATTAGGTTGGCCCCTGTAAAAACAGGATCGAAACCTTTTCATGCGGGCTGTAATACAGTCAGCTTAAGCTTTCGACATACTGTGTTTATTAAGCTTAGGCATACTAATAAGCTCATCCTTACGCTTATGCTTAAACTTAGGTTCTGCCAAATTTTTAAGGCTAAGATAGTATCATTCTTTACGCATACGATTTGGTTGAGACTTTAGTACTGTCATAACATGAGCATGACGCACAATTAAAAATTTACTGATTCTTTTCCGCAACATATTCTCAATATCTCCTATAACAGTTGCAGGATCTTTGTAGGGATTTTTCTATGTAACTATAGAAAATTATTTGTCCCCTCTCTGGATATCCTGTATGCGAGTAAATACTAGGCTTGCTTTTTTGTATATTATTACAAAAAATATTGAAATTTAGGTTTTGTAATAGAGTCAGCTTAAGCTTTAGACGTACTTTGTTTGTTAGGCGCAGGCATACGCATAGGCTGATCCTTACGCTTAGGCTCTGGTTTAAGCTTAGGAATTGTTGTTATAGCTTTAGCATGATGTAGAATTATAAATTTAATTTATTATTCCTTATCATCTGACAAACACAAGCCCTGACTTGTATCCGATGCCACACGAAAGACTCCTATAACCGCGTCATCCACTAGAGAAATCAAACTTGAAGTGAAATTACTTAAATCGTTTGCTATTTGTGGTACGCCGCCCTACAGCCCACACCTTGCTTTCAGTCAAGCCACCCACGATGTATACTTCCGAAACTTATTCATGATTTGAACTATTGACCTCTTATGCGGCGTTCACGTTATAACTGGGGCAGCTTGGAACACGTTTTGTCCAATGTTGATTCGACGTCAACATAAAATTCTGTGATCCGAATAGCGGTTATGTAGACCAAATGTGAATGTCATATGACATTGGCTTACAAATCACTGATGTCGAGCGATCATCGTATACAAATAACCGTTTGTCATATGATACTGCGGGACATTTATGCGAATATCAAATGATATTCCAAAATTCTACTAAATATCATATGATATTTATACAGGACAATGGAATTTGTGCACGCTAAATAAAACAGTAAAAAGTCGGATAATGCAGCATTAAATGATTTCGCAAGTTGAATTAGCTTCTACGTTTCTGTTTCTCGCTAAGTTTTTCCCAAAATATATTCCTAAGTACAAATAATTCAAATTTGAAATTTTAGTATCATATGACATTCTACAGGACAATCAAGCTAGTTTATCACAACTTTGTAGACATTTTCAAACATATCATATGATACTCGCAGACAATATTTGGAATATCATATGATATTGCAGTACAAACAGTAGATGTCACATCAGGATAGCAGACAATTCAAATTTTTTGAATCTCATAGCGGACAAACGGTCAGACAAAATGTTACCAGCTATAGTCATAGGGACAAAACGTGTTCCAGGCTGCCCCAGTTATAACGTGAATCCCGCATTAGTTTTAATACCAAAACTTAAATTTTCTTATAATTCCTGAAATATTTTAGGGGTAAATATATTAATATTCGTACTAATGGAATAAAAATTTCTCGTAAAATGGGGTAAATATAATCATCTACATCTTTAGTTTCAATTTACCACTGCCGTCGTTAAAATTTAAAATACATTAAATCATCTCGCTGGTTAAAATTTTTTCTGTTTTAATTGACCTTTAAGGTTAAATAATAATGATAGCAATGGTAAATTGATAAGAATCGTGAAGTTCAATTTACTAGTACGCAACTAAATTAAAACAGTAGTAGTAAATTGAAATTAAAATTTTAAAGCAAGTTTTTATTTCAATCATCGTTAAATTTTATCTTTTGGTAGTAGTAAACTGAAAATTTCATTTTCCACAAGGCGGGCGAAAGATAAAGTGGACGATGCATAAATATGGCGCATGAACACCGGTTGCCATGATCTTGAATGACATACGTTTGTATATAGATACCACCAAAACAGAATAGTAGAAATAATAGACTTTTGATAGAAACATAAGAGAGACGTGAACACTTTTGGAAGAAACATATAATAGGGACACTACCGTGTCCCTATGACTCAAAACCTCGAATGTAGCACAATCTGTAACGTCTGTAGCCACAGCACTGAAAAGAGACCAACAACAACTTGATGTTTAAAACCTGTCCACAATCGATATTAATATTTTCTATTGCTAAATTCGGTTATTTAACATTCCAGCACAAAAGTTAAAATTGATGTTTATATTTTTCAAAACTTTTTCAGCAGAAGCGTTCGACCAACTTTCATGAGGCTGAGTTTTAAATTTCGCTTATTTGTGTCGTTAAAACTAGTTGATATAGTATAAAAATTCTGATTGAGCAGTGTATTCGCCCACATTACTGTTTCGCCCACATTACTGTTGAATTATTTGCTAAACCTTAACCAAATACAAATTGCGAAATGCTTCCAAAATCTTAAGGTTTTGAATGCATCCACCGTTTTTTTAATTTCAAGAAACCCGGTGAATAAATGCACGCCTCAGTTGTTTTGGCCGAAAAATAAAACATCTTTGAAACCTTCATACTTCAATATCTGTTTTTGTTTCCGTTTGCGTTATTATTTCTATCGCATTACACCCTGGTCTGAAGCTATGTGAAGTCTCACGACCGTTCAAAATTACTAAAACCCATTTGTTACATCAATATACGTATTGGTTTGTTTTTGAGACGGCTGTGTGGCCGTCTCTATGATTAGCAGTATATGTGTCGGCCTACCAATTTTACAACAGTTCCAATGCGGAAGACTCTAATTTGAGGTTATTTAACACTTATGTTTATTTCTTAAGTTGACCAACCTTTTCAAAATTTAGTTGCCAGCAATTTCACAAACAAAAAAAATAGATTCTTAAAAGTGTGTATTATGAAAAATTGACGTGTTTTCACTAAACGTATTTTTTATCTTTTTATGTACAAAATTTCTACGAAGGAATTTGCATACAAACTATGTATCAACATATCGGTGTATTATACGCACCAAAAGATAATCAGACTATCTTGCGGTATCGTATGGGCGAGCGGTTAGTGCGGCGGACTTTCGAGCCACAGGCTTATGAGTCAATGTCTACAAGTGTCAATATTTTGAAGCAAGTTTCTTTTTAGCTAAATGCGGGGTTCACTATATAACTGGGGCATCCCGGAACACGTTTTGTTCCATGTTGATTCGACATCAACAAAAAATTTTGCGATATGAATAACGGTTTGTAGACAAAATGTGAAGTTCCATGATATTGGCTTACAAATTCTGCATCTCCAGAAATCATCTTATACAAACAGCCATATGTCACATGATACTGCAAGACATTTATGGGAAAATCATATGATATTCCGAAATTCTACTTAAATTCACGTGATATTATGCAGGACAGCGTAATTTATTCGCACAAATCATATCACGAAAAGCCAACTAATTTAGCTGTATGCGATTTCGAATACTAAATTAGTTTCTATTTTTCTGTTTCTAGTGAAAGTTCTGCTAAATATATTCCTAAGTACAAATAATTCAAACTTTAAATTTTAGTATCATATAATATTCTACAGGACATTCAGGCTAGTTTACCACAGCCTTGCAGACATTTTCAAACATGTCATATGATACTAACGGACAAATTTCAAATATCATATGATATTGTAGTACAAATAGTGGATGGCACATTAAGATAGCACACAATTCAAATTTTTTGAATTTGACAGCGGATTTACGTGTAGACAAAATCCTACCCGCTATTGTAACAGGGGCAAAACGTGTTCCATGCTGTCCGACTTATAACGTGAACCCCGCATAAAGTTTTAGCTCGTAGACAGCCCAACAAGCAAGAGTGGTCCCTAAAAATGCTGTGGAAGCTTGAGTGGATTTCACATAACTTGCAAATGTGGCTAAAAAATTTTTGGGGGGAAAGAGTTTAAATTTTCCTAGAAGGGCCCGTTGGTTCCATCTAACTACTTGCCTGACTTAATTTTATGGTTTCAAAAAGTCGCACAAGCAGTTTGTTTGACAATCAATGAGCTAAAGAAACAAAGCTTAAATTAGATGAGCCGCAAAACTAAACACATAATTTTATCCTGTTATGCGGGTTCACGTTATAATCGGGGCAGTTTGGACACCTTTTGTTCCTATTAGCCTATTTGGTAACATTTTGTCTGCTGATAGACTCTATATCATATTCAAAAAGTCGTATTTGTCTGCTATCATCATGTGTAAGTCACCTTTTGTCCTTCAATATCATATTATATTTGACGTATTGTCAGCGAATATCATATGCTATATTTTCAAGTGTCTGCATACTTCAGGAAACATACCCAAATTGTCCTGTTGAATATCATATGATACTAGGATTTGGAATTTGAATTTTTGAATTATGACACTGTTTTTCTAAGCGGTTTTGTGTCGAAAACGAATTTACAGATGTATACTTGGTATTTTAAGCACAGCTGTGCCTCTGCCGTCAGACTTTTCATTAATTTATTAGCACCCAAAGATACACTGTCCCGCTGAATATCATATGATATTCGTACGTGAATCCCGTATTAGTTTTGATTATTAATCGCAAAACTAAAACTGATGGGTTCGTTGTAAATTCATAAATTACGGAAGCCTTCTTCTGGAATTTAGTTAAATGATGACAGTTTCGCGTTAAAAAGCGTTACAGCTACGTTAATCTTGATTCTCTTCTATTGCTAACTTGTTTTGCGAATCATGTAATTTCTACGTAATTGTTTATTTTGTTGTTAAAAGCTCGACAGATTTCGAGTAAAAGTATGCAGTATTTTAAAGAAGTAGCTCGCATATATTTGCTTTACACCGTCTCTATTGCCGCTTTTAGAGGCTGCTTGTTCTGTCAGCGAATATTATACGGGTACTAAGTTTGAAGGTTTGTCGGTATCATTATTTTCGTTAATACGTTGTATTAGCTATACTGACAAATATTATTATATGATATTTTCATATAAATGATAAACCGACCCAAGAACGAAAGCAGGCAACACATTTTTACAATATACGATATCGGATTTTATAAGCAGACAAAATATTACCCAGTGGTATAATAAAGACAATCCGACCCGGGGACCAAGTTACTCTGAGGGGCGTCCCATTTACCCACGGGACAGAAATATACCCTGAGCGAAATGTTTTTGCTGGGTTGGTCGGGACCGCTTCAACCTGTTTGTTAGTGTTCGGTCGAGACAGCTTCGAGCCCGTATTTTTGCTTGGTCGGTCGGGACAGCATAGAGCCCGTATATTTGCTGGGTCGGTCGGGATAGCCGGGACAGCTTCGAAACTATTTGTGCTGGGTCGGTTGGACAGCCAGGCAGCGTGGACCGGGCCCATATATTGAACTGTGACACAAAAACATTTTCTTTTATTGCGTTTTCCCGGGGCTGTCGACCCCATTTAAAAAGTTGTCCTCCTAGAGGATTGAAGGTTTTATCTCAGGAAGTTGTCTTTTATTGTGTTCTTAAAGGGGTTGTGCCCCTCCAACCCCCCACACACACTAGGCAACTTTATGTTGAAATTGTATTAAACACTGTTATTGTGTTTCAAATAGATTTTCAAACAGCTAAGCCTTAAAAATCGCTACATAGTTGCAAACAGGAATGATACATCACTGTTATTTATATTTTGCAACAATATACCTAAAAAGCGGACGACTACTGGATCTCAAAAATTTCATTATCTCTACACTACTTACAGGTTGAGGTACACTGCATAACGCAAGAGTCAACTGCAAGCTGTCCCGGTTGTCCCGATTGAACCAGCAAAAGCATAGGGTCAAAGTCGTCATTGCTATCCCGATCGACCCAACGAAAACAAATGCTTGAAGCTGGTTCGGCTGTCCCGCCCACCCCAGCAAAAACATAGGCTCGAAGCTGTCTCGGCTGTGCCGACCAACCCAGCAAAATCATAAGCTCGAAGCTGTCCCAACCAACCCAACTGTAAAGGAGTGATTGCGCCTGCCTCCTTGCTGTATTAGAATATACTTTTACTCTCCCACTTATTATCAAAATGGGGCAAAAAGGGAGGTTGAACCGCTCTTTTAAATTGTTTGCAGTGGGGGCAGAATTTTCAGGGTCGCAAGCATGTGATCCTGCATCTTTTTGACCTCCAAGTGTATGTATCCCAGTTGAATTGAACGTAATCTTTTGGGGCACCAAGGCGTTATGAACCACCATCCTGGTCTGTTGTAATCTTACCATGGTCACCCACAAGGTTTGGTTTCAATTAACCCCTTCTCACATTGAATTGCCTATAGGCAAATCAGCGCAGTGTATATACGTTAAATGATGTTTATCGCTCCGTGTTTAACAATTGCACCACGTATACATAGTACTAAATCATCACAAGACGTGAGAGCCCAACCGGCCTCGAGCGTCAAGCTCCTATAGCTGAGTGGTGATGCTATACACATCCCACACCAGTCACTGGAGTTCGAATTCTAGCATAAAAGTAGGTCTCAGGGGAAATAGAAAATATTCATGTGAGAAAGGGTTAAACACACACTGCTGTGTGTGTTTTCTTATTCAGCAACCTTGTTGGTTGCTTTCTCCTCCTCTTTCCTGGTTTTTCGGCTGGCTTGATTTCCGCTTCTTTCTAACGCTTAGGCTTACAGTGCTTAGCTGGATTTTTCCGTTTCAGTCGATTACTTCGAGACCAGGCGAAGCCGCTGATTTCTGGTTGCGTGCGTATTTCGGTGTGGTTCTACCGGGGGTGATTGCCATCTTTAAGCGGATCTTTGTGACTCTCTGTGTTGGTGACTTTCTGACGTGCCTACCCCAGTCGCGGGCCTAGCGTAATGCACCGTGTTCGATCATTTTTCATCCGCATAAGCAGAAAGTTGCTGAGAATAGGCGGAGCAGTAACTTTCGGACTTATACCAACAAAAACACACTCTCGCAGCCATCCGGCTGTCCCGACCGACCCAACAGAAACACACGCTCGAAGCTGTCCGGCTGTCCCACCCGGCCCAGCAACAACATAAGCTCGAAGCTGTTTCTCCGTCCAAGCGCAAATATTTGGGCAGGAATGCTGGCATGTTGCCGTCCCGCGGAGAAAACGGGACGCCCCTCAAAGTAACATTGGCCCGACCGGGTTTACCCGCGCGTAGGCGCAGGTACCTGCGGGTAATGTCCCACTGAGTTTGTAAAAACTGTTGGAAATGGAATCCGTAATAGGTGAAACGTAAAACAATGATTCATTTGAAACCGTACGGTCGAAAAATGTAATTTTTAATCGGATCACAGGCCAAAAAATGTCCGTTCTGTGGGTATTTGCACTCTTGCTTATAAGTTTTTTTGGTCTACAAAATTTCATATGTCACTGAACTACATCATACTCTCTAAAAACTTAAGCTTAAATTATAGCTTAACTGAACTTGAACATCAGTTTAAGTAAAACTTAAATGGCTGGACGGACTAACTAAACAAGAATTTTAAGGTTTACTTAAACCAACGTGTTTTTAAGTTTAACACGAGATTAAGTAAACTTATTTTTAGATTAAGTAACAAGTGCAGCAGTGTATTTACGAGTTCATTAAGTTTAGCTTAAACTGAAAATAAGTAACATTTTAAATGAGTTTAAGCGTAAACGTACCAGTTAGTTTAGTTAATCTTGAAAGTTAGTTTAATACTGGTGGATTAGCTTAAGCTGAAATCAAGTTAGTTTAAGCTTTTAGAGAGTATATACTAGAAAATCGAAACGAAGCAACAGTAATTGTTAAACAATGAATATTCGTTACGTCACGTTGTCATTAATATTCGCAGTGGTTTTGGTGTGCCTTCTAGCAAGACGCAGTGTTATTTACTTGACATCTCATTGCGGTGAACATCACAATATTTCACGTAAGTGTGTTTCAGAAAACTTATTAATTGTACTAAAGAACTAAAATGAACGTTCAAACAACGAAACACTCTAAAATCATTTGTTTGGCCACATTTAAATTTGAACATTTTGGTTTATTCACATTTTGGCGAGACTATAAAATTTTGGAGCGAAATTCAAATTTGGCGGAAAAATTTAAATTTTAACGCGAAATTTACCCTTTCTCCCATGAATATTTTCAATTTCATATGTGATGTAATTTCAAGGTAAGATTCGGTCCCCAGTCTCACGGGTGGGAGGCGTTTTCGATGACCACTGACCTATAGGAGCTAAACGCTCGAGCCCGAGTAGGCTCTCACGTCTTGTGGAGATTTTGCACTGCGCATATATTTTATAAATGTTATACTGCTCACAGAAATTTTTGGCTCAAAAACTTTGCTTTTGGAGCGAAATTTAAGTTTTGGCGGGAAAATTTAAATTGTGGTGGGAAATTCAAATTTTGACGGAAAACCTTAAATTTTGGCGGTAAAATTTAAGTTTGGCGGAAATTCAAGTTTTGGAGAGACTCAAATTTTGGCGGGAAATTTTTAATTTTGACGGAAATTCCAATTTTGGCGAGAAAATGATATTTTGGCGGGAAATTCAAATTTTAACCGGAAAACTGGAATTTTGAAGCGAAATTCAAAACTTTAACGGAAACTTTGAATTTTAAACGGGGTTGACGTTATAAATGGGGCAGCTCGGTCACGTTTTGTTACATTTTACTTATTGGGTAACATTTTGTTTGCGATGTAACCTAATATGATATTCCAATAACAGTAGTTATCTGCTACCATCATGTATCGGTCACGTTTTGTTTGTCAATATCATATGATATGCCCTACAACGTCTGTCAATAGGTCATATGATCATTTCAAAAATGTCTACCTAGTCAGTTACATAACTAGGTTTGCGTATGGCGGAATATCATATGATACAAACAGACGTGTGCCGTTAGTATCATATGATATTACGAAACATTGTAAATAACAATACTAATAATACGGCGGAAAATTTAAATTTTGGCGAGAAAAATCAAAATTTGGCGGAAAAAATCTATTTTTGGCGTAAAAAGTCTAATTTTGGCAAGGAATTCAAATTTTGGGGGAAATTCAAATTTTGGCGGAAAAATTCAAATTTTGGTGGGAATATTCAAATTTTGACGGAATGTCTTATGATATTCATAAACTACATAATGGAATATCATATGACACACTAAAACTGTATAGTTAAATATCATATGACACTCAAAATCCGTCTTGCTGAATATAAAATATCATATATGCTGTTAATTTGAAATATCATATGATATTCACCAATTTGTCTGATAGTATCACGTGACATTCGAGCATTTGTATGTTGATATAACCTGTGTTCCCGTGTTTGGTATACCACTCTATAATATGACATTAGGCTTCTGTCTGTCCGAATCATATGGTGATAGCAGAAATTTGTGTTAATGTCGAATTAACATGTGACAAAACGTTAAAATTCAATTTTTGGCCAAAAAACTTTGCTTTTGGCGGGAAATTATAATTTTTGTGAGAAAATTTGAATTTGTCGGCAAAATTTGAATTTTGCCGACAAATTCAAATTTTGGCGGGAAATTCAAATTTGGTGGGAAAACATAATCTTTGGATAGAAATTCAGTTTGGGAGGAAAACTTAAATTTCAGCGCGAAATTCAAATTTTGGCCGCAAAACCTTAGTTTTGGCAGGAAAACTTAAATTTTTACCAGAAATTCAAATTTTGGCGCAAAATCTATTTGTCGGCAAATACAACAATTGGCGGGAAAATTTAAATTTTAGTTCGAAATTTAAATTTTGGCGCGAAAATCTAAATTTTGTCAGGAAATTAAAAAATTGGCGGAAAACTTAAAATTTAGCGGAAAGTTCAAGTTTATGCGAGAAAATATAAAACTTTGCGCGAAATTCAAGTTTTGGCGGAAATTTAGATTTTGCCGAGAAATTTAAATTTTGGCGGGAAAATCTAAATTTTGGCGGAGATTTAAATTTTGGCGACAAATTCAGAGTTTGGCGGCAAAACTTAAATTTTGGAAGGATGCATAATTAAAGTAGTTTCAGGTGAGTGCCAAGATATCCAGTTTCCGCCCGAATGATCAGCTTGATTTTTTAACTTTGCCCGAAAAAAGTTAATTAAACTAAATACGGCTAAGATATTTTGACAATGGCTGGGTTTGTGGAACCCTACTTAAGTACGACATAGTACTTAAGTACGTCTAAGCAATTACTTAACCGTTCTGTCGATTTTAAAAGCGTTCTTAAAAGTTGAGTAAATGTTTAAGTCGCTAACTAAATTTGGTATATTACGGATTATCAGTTCAGGCATACTAACCTTAGTCTAACTGACTGTGTTGACTTAAGGTGCCCTCAAGTATAAAACAAGACTATTACTTTCTTGTTATGGCAATGGCTCACATTTGTAATTTTTTGTTTTTGCTTAAAAAGTTAAGTATTTACTTAAGTTACAGACTTAAGTAATTACTTAAGTATACCTTAATAAGATACTTAAGTAAAATTTCAGAAAACCATACTTAAGTATAAGATTTCAGAAACCCATCCATTATCTTTTGCGCACAGTTTGACTGCGACAAATCTTTGTCGTATACTCGTTGTAAAATTTTTCTGGCTGTACTTGTTAGTTTTGCATTTGTTATGTATAGATCATGAACTATTTATGATCGGCAATTTACGCAACAAAGTTGTAATGCACATGCAGAGGATGTATCGTTAGACTTAAAAAGCTGAATGCATATAAACTTTTTCTAATGTTTCATGACTTTAAAATATTTTGATGTGCAAATTTATTAAAATGCGAACCCTCGCCATTTTTTGTTTACAATTACAAGCAATTTTATTGGTCGTTTCATACGAAGCTGAAAATTATTGAATTTATTCGCATTGATGGAAAATTTAAATACAAGATGTTGTTGATAGTAATGTAATCCTTGTGTATTTAGATAGAAAATATGTTGGAATCAGTATCGGCAAACACTTCGGAACGTTGACTAGCAGATATTTTTTCTGTTTAAACAAACAGAAAAAACTAGTAATTCGCAGCGCAAATCAAGTTTATGCGAGGTTCACGTTATAACCGGGGCAGGCGGGACACGGTTTGCCCATGTTGATTCGACGTCAACGTTAAAATTCGGGCTCTTATATCGGGTCGACATACAAAACTCGAATGTCACATGAGATTAGCATACAAACCACCGCTGTCAAATCATACGGTGTGTAAGGGACGGTATGTCACTTGATACTGTGGGACATTTATGCGAACATCATATGATATTCCAAAATTTCAACGAATATCATTTGATATTCAGCAGGACAGTGTAACCTTTGGGTACTAATGAATGAATGAAATCTTTGACGGTAGCGGCCCAAATGTGCTTTAAATATAACAAATACACGCCAGCAAATGGTTTCCAACAAAAAATCGCTTAATGCCACCGCTTCATAATTCAAAAATTCAAATTTCAAATTCTAGTGTCACATGATGTTCAACAGGACAATTTGGGTATGTTACCTCAAGTATGCAGACATTTGAAAATATATCATATGATATTCGCAGACAATACCTCGAGTATCATATGATATTGAAGAACAAAAGGGGTCTTACACATAATAATAGCAGACAAATACGAATTTTTGAATGCGATATAGGGTCTATATGTAGACAAAATGTAACCTAATAGTCTAATAGGTACAAAACGTGTCCCTAGCTGCCCCGGTTATAACGTGAACCCCGCATTATACGGCACAGACGCACCATGATAATGTTAGCATTTCCCGTTTTGGGAACATTTCCAAATACGTCGTATAACATTGGCGAACAACTGTCAATATAACTTTGATAAGTACTGAAGTACAAATGATGACAGTTATGAAGCTAGTTGACAACAAAGACATTCTTATATCTCTATATTATTAAAACTGGAACGCCTCACATACGTATTTTGGGCACCACTCTCACTAACTGTTCAAACCGTATATGCAAATTAAATGTGTTACTTAAATTTGATTAGTATAGTCTATCTCGAAGATGATATAAATTTTGTTTATGTATTATTTAAAAAGAATTTTAGTTGCGTTCCTGAGTTTGTGCAAAAAATATGCTAAATTCGGTTGCAAATTTTGCAAACCAGGTTGACTAGTTAACAATTATTTATTTTATGCACAGACCAAAAATAGCTTTGTTTAACTTGATTTAGGGCAGAATTCACGACAACGTTTAACACTGCCGCAGCCACAGTCAAACCGGTCATGTTCAATGTTGGTCGTCACTCCAAGCGGTCGTTCAGGTAGAACTAAAGACGCCCCCCCTAACAAATCAAAACTAAATAAACACAAAAAAGCTTATGTATAAATTTCAATCCGTACAAGTGTTTGATAAGAACCGCAACAGCCAATGAAAGTCGGTTGTGAAGCCGATTCAATGTTGCACTGATTAGGCTTTTCTATTGGTTCTCGTAAACATTTACAGTATGAGTCCTCCACGTTAAAAATGCGCGTGTAGGTGTAGAAAATTTGACACAATCCCTCTTAGGACTCTAGTTTCCCAACTATGCTATAACCAGGGCTTGATAACAACACGCACCACGAACTTAGGTATTTAGTCAGTTTTGGGCTGATAGTAGTCGAAAGGAATAGCAATAAAACGGCGCCTCTAGGTAGGGACTACTGACCAAAGGCAGACTCTCGATACAGCTTTTTTTCACTAATTGTAATTTATGTATGCGTTTGAAACGATTTTGAAGTTCTTTAGTGTGTGCATTAGTGTAAAGAATTGGTAGTACCCCGGTCAAAAAACTATGCCAAAAACAGTATTGCAATTTGAGTATATGGACATTCGACAGGTGTACTGAGGCAATATATTGTCCCAGGCGATTCTGAAGAATGTCTGGACATCGCTGTGTGCTACCTATTACAGAGTCAAAACAACACCCTTGCAATAATTTGCTTTTAATATGTACAAATTTAAAGTATTACTGCATGGACGTGTGTGGTCTCTGGCTACAGTGTCTCGACAACCTACTAGTGTATTTTGGCTCTTGCGCCTATAAGATGGCGCACGAACGCCGTATAATAACCTCTGTTTAGGCACTGAGTCTACTTGCAACATTCAATATACACAATATAGCCCATGTATAGAACAGGGCCGAAACAGTAGTATAAACGTATTCCTAAGCCTATGCCAAAGCCAAAACCTGAGCCTAAGCATCAAGATGATCCCATACCTAAGCCTCAGCCTGAGCCTAAGCAAAAAATAGTCTAAAGCTTAAGCCTACTCTATTATAGCCATGCTCGAAAATGGTCCCGCCCTGTTCTACACTGTGAATTCCAGTGAGTTGATTTTAACTCAGAATGATTTGAATCCATTCAGAGGTTTGAGCTTTCAATTTAGGTCTTTCACAACACAGAAATATGAATTGCTTGAACTCATTCTGAGTTAACTAATCAACTAACCTACAATTATATCAGCTCAGGGTGAGTTAATATTTACTGTTATTAACTCAAAAATAAATAGCAATAACTATTCTCTCTGACTTGATTAATCAACTCACTGGAATTTACAGTGTATACATGGGCCGACAATCTGTAGAAACGAGCGATGTCGCTTCATTCTCATACCAGAACAATGTTTTCCCACAGTTATGTATTAGCATTGTCACGTAGACGTCACCATATAATATTAGTTTTAGGAAACCAAATGTCAATTTACGCTGCTGGTCTCGGTTTTGCGGCAAGGTTCAACAGAAAACCTTTGATCTGTGGTTTATTTGATATTGTTAACTTTTTCAAAGTTCCTGTATGTACCAGTGGACATATTATTAGTTTAAAATTTAGTTTTATTTCGGTATACTTTTCGTGCACGCAACTTTCCGACCAATGTTTACTTTAAGAAGCGTGGTAGATTAAAGGGTATTCCTAAGCCTTCGTCTAAGCGCTGCAAAAATGTCCTTTTAAGCCTAAGCCTAAAGCAAAAAAAAATGTTCTAATCTAGAATCGTAACCTACTCTTTAATGGACCCACAAGAAACCTGGGCGCCCTCTTAAAGTAACATGGTCCCAGCTTCCAACTCCAATTTACTGCACATGGTTCTTGCCAGATTTCGATAAAACACAAATATATTGTTTCGGTTTTAATTGAAATTTTCTAATTATTTCAGATGATTTTCTATCATCATTTTTTTCGAACTCGAAAGAAACAGCTGCTATTAAAAAGCTTTCTGCAAAAGTGAATCAAGCAGGACATATGCGTGTAGAACTCTTTATGCCTACTTTATTGCATCAAGCAAACGTAATTAGTTTTATGCTGTTTAATTGCCATTGACAATTTTTGCTTAATTTTTCTTCTGTTGGTGTTTTTATACTCAATATATCAAGTCTTGTAGTGACCCGAATAAAGAGGGGGGACTGACATTTATTTGGCCTCTCCAGAGGGTACCCCCCTTGTTATTCAGTAAGGACTGTTATTAAATTTTCAACCAGCCCTGCGTCACCCTTCCTTACTGATATATTTCCGGTATTGCAACTATCCGTTGAATTAAACGGTTTTTACCTTGCATTAAACGCTTGAGCGATAATGCAGGGTTATACTTGAAAAATGTACTTTAAAAATATAAGTCCGCTCTGTTAAAGGTTCGAAGCCTACTTTATTTAGTCCTGAAGTCATTTATACGCTACAATTGGGATAATTGTCGTTTGGAATCTAATTAGGGTTTAGGGGCATTCTATCCGCTTACGAACTCTTATTAGGAATACATGATTATCATTGGTTGGGACTCGAAATGAGAACCTTCCGTTTTATTCCCCTCTTTATTCGGGTAAATACAGTAATCAAGAAATTATACATCGAAAGACAGTTTGTACATGCAAAATTCGTACAAAGATGAGCAAAATGATGGTAAATTTGTTTCAGACATACCATAATTCAAGTGTACAACAGTGCTCTGCGTTAGAAGTCAACTGATATGATGATAAGTTTTGGCGAACAACATACTGGAATTACCGATCATTTGTTGCTTGAACGACGTTATCGAACGCATCTTGCTCTAAACCAGTGCACATAGGAACCTACTTGTAACCAGAATACTGGTTTCTAATCAAAGACACTATTCGTAATGATACTACATGCCATAAAAAAACATCCTATAATATTTTAATTCTACACAGCGTAAAACACACACACCCTTTATGTCGCAATTCAAGCGGGTTCCAACTTGATGATAGACTAGTATAACCGAGTACTCGAGATAAAGACTGTACTGGGAATCTTTAGAAATACAAGCTGTAGCCGTATAGAACGCCCGTAATAATTGCGATTTAAGCCTTATTATCTTTTTTGATAACATAAGTGTCGCAATAATTCACGTGATTTATTTTCATTCAATTTATGTAAACAGATCACCGTAATGATGCAAACTAGAGAACTTAGCAAGTTTGTAAAACTTTTGCATTTCATACGTACAACCCATATTTCTGGTTGGTAAATGTCAGTGCTTAAAATCGTTGCACAGCGAATTAGGCTTCGGCTTTGGCTTGGAGGATTAGGCTCAGGCTTACGCTTAGGCTTAGGCTTACGCTCAGGCCTTAGGAGGCTTACGCTTAGGCTTAGGCTTAGGCTTACACTAAAAAATATTTCTGAATTTATTCACAAAAAAGCATTTTCTGTGGTAAATCTGAAACGTTTTTCTGATATTTAAAAATATTTTCTAAACATAGCTAAAAATGTTCATTTTCGACTTTGTTTCAAAACCTTTTCGAAAACTTTTCTGTTACAACAGAAATACTTTTCAGTGCACCTTACAATTATATTTATTAAATGTAAGAAATTTTCTTAATATCAGAAAATATTATTCCGAATGTAGGCTTAGGCTTAGACTTAGGCTTAGGCTTAGGCTTAGACTTAGGCTTACGTTTAGGCTGCGGCTAAACGTATTTATTTGTTTTGAGAATAATAACAAAAAGCCATTCTGTATTACCAATCGATATTAGCAAAAAATAGTCTTTTAAATTTAAATTGCGTGCCACAATTATTCGCATACATGCCGAGGCGGCTATTTCACATATCTGCCGGATCGTATACCTGCAAAAGAGACTATCGACAGAAAAGTGACAATTTTCGCACTAGTTTCAACCAGCATAAATTAATATTTATTGTGGTTGGCAATGATTTGACCAAATCGCTAGCTTGCAATCGACAAGATGTATTCACGGCAGAGAGTCGAAATTCTGCTGGTGTTGACTTTTGTTTTACTTGTTCAATGTGACGGCACGATAATGACGTCAGGAACGTGCAGATGGTGGACATTGTTCTGTATGATCGTCCTGTTATTTAGTATAAAACCAAGTCCAAGGAAGTTTACTAGAAAATTTATAAATTTCGATTATTCCGATTCATGTTTCCGCATTGGATTGAACTTTAGTAATAAATAACCAACCGACATATACACTTAAAAAGCGAGTCTGAATTCACATAAAAGTGTACGCCTTTCGTATCAAGGACTCTTTTCGAAATAATGTCGGTCATACGTTACGATACGTCGTGCAGGTGTGCATTTTAACTATCCCCAGAGAAATAAGCGCGATGTTTGCATAGCCAGAAAACAAATACTCGATTTTGCGCTTCTCCAAGCCCGTATTCTCAAATGTGTGTAGCATCTATTACTAGTTGGTGATAGGTTTTGTAACTTTGAAGCTAGGAAGACTTTCTGCGGAATTTTGAGTATCTGCAATTCCAGCAGTTGGTTGGTTTAAGAAGCTATTGCTAACTGTCGCTAGGCGCTAGATACATTTGAGAATATGGGCCCTAGTTTCTAATGTTCCACATACAGTTTAACGATAACTCTGTAGTTGGGCAGGGGTGACCTGTATGCAATACAAGACTGAGTGCGAGCTGGAATGTTCCGCAAGATGTGACCTACATTAATTCATAAAGCACAAATAAATACTGTGCTGTTGCAGAATAGTACTTATATCTTAGTATAAACAATTATACTGTCGAATCAAGAGAATTCACATGATGGCAATATATTTTATAATGTTATAATTGGTTAAAACACATTCGTTGAATCATGTAGTGTAAGATAAATCTTAAAGTTTTAAACACCGTATTGTACTATATATACAATTGAGTAAAATTGTACTCGGACAAATGTATTTTAATATATATCTTAGTTTCAGGCAAAAGTATGACAGATGCAAACAGATATTAGCAGCCGAATCAAGAGTGCTCAGTGTCAAATTGAACAACAAAGGGCTGAAATTGAACAAAATTCAGCATAAAATGTATCGCGGATCAAAGTCCGATTCAAATATGGGGGGGAAGGGGAGCGGGGTCAAATATTAATTTACGAAAACAATAGAATGAAGTTGAACCAACAAAAATCTGAAATAACAGGAACGGAGCTGAATTTGAACAAAAGAAATTTAAAATTTTCTCAAAAAATTTAAAATTTGCAAAAATCAGATGAATTACCTACGCAGCTTCGTTATGAATTATTCAATTTTTCTTTTCAGGTAAAGTTAATAATACAACAGATTTATTTGAAGCGAAAAACTAACAAATTTCTCTGTATATCTTAAAACATTTTCGTTGCATTCGCTATTTACCAACAAAAAAACTAAGGTTACCCTAATCTGAATGTGGAAGCGGAAAAATTTGTGCTCTCTACACTTGTTCGGTGTCACGTGGTGGTGATGCTATTTTATTTGGTGGATAGCAGGGATCTGACCGGAACCCGAGTGGAAGTTAAATTAGCCGGAATTTCGGCCGGAATCGGAATTATTATCGAACCCTGGTGGATAGCTAAATTTTTCTGGTTAGAAAGTTCCAGTCTAGGGCGGGGGGTAGGCCTCAATTATCGATATGTCTGCGACGGTTGATATATTTTTGTTGTTATTATTGGTACGGTACTGTTTTGTTTTGTAGAAAGTACCGTGGCTAAGTTAATAACGATTGAGGCGAGCTTGTACGAAAAGGTTATTTAATTTTACGTGGTCCTTCAGACCGACTGGATTATTTTAATATCTTATAATACTGTTTTTACATGTATATTCAGACTTTCCTGATAACTTTTATTCGGTCC
>JASANG010003178.1:0-57719 GCA_030248215.1 Enoplolaimus lenunculus | reverse complement strand
TTAAACTAAAATATAAGCATTAAGACAAACTGAAATCTTGAAAAAAACACAGTTTATTATGGTATCTATGGTCAGTTCCAAAGTGCTTTAATGTACACCATGGTTTAATTTTTTATTACAATTAATGCATAATCCACAATAATTTGCGTGCGCTGTGTGAAAAATGCAAATTCAATTCAAAATCACCCGAGTAAAAATTTAATTAATTTTTGGCCGTTTTGTGAAATTAATTAACAGCGAAATTATTTGAAATTAAATTAAAACGCAATTTTAAATTCAATCCTAAAACAGACATATGATAAAATAAATAATATCATTGCGCTGAATTTCACGGCAGCATGAAGTTGAAGTTGCTTATTGCCAAATGAATTACATTCCAAAAACTAATCCGAAACAGATACCAGGTATTGAATTGTTGTTTAATTTGTCAATGATATGGATAGCAAATTATGCGAAGTTATTGAAAAAGAAAGTGAATTGATTTATTATTAACTAATAACTTGTGGAATTGAAACTTGTAATATGGGTGAAACATAAAACCCTATCCCACTCTACAAGGGTTAATTACTGATCTTAAATAATTATAAATTTTCAAAATTTTCAATTCAATATAAACGCCGGTTTTAAGTAAATTCATCTCCATGTCGTCATATAAACTTTTAATTTAGTACTAAAAATCAAATTTATTGAAGTGTCAACGAGGTTTCAATTCGGTCAAACTTTTAAAATATATATATTTCATATCTAAGAATTAAACATATTTCAATTAAACGTTAATACTCGTTGTTCCAATCAAAGAGAGAGACACAAAATCCGGTATCCACAACGAATGCAGCCGACCGGCACACGTAAAGGCATTCAGAAACCGAATTTCTACCTACAGCCTTTTAAGCAACAACGCATAATTGAAATACATCAACTTTTAATACGGCACGATTGGCTGTATGTCCGAAAAGCCAAATCAGTTACATTTGGTCAGGGGCGTAGCCAAGATTTCGTTTTGAAAGCGGATAACTTGACGAGTAAAGATTCGTACGAACGAGACGCAAAAATATTACACGACATCTAAAGAGTTAGTGGGATATTCTAAATACTGTAAAAATGACTATTTTCAAAACTTCTTCAGGAATTTATTGGAGGGCACAAATTGACCCTACAGCCATCTTTTATGCCACAATGTCTTGGTGTGTCTGAATGTTCCGGGCCTGTAGCCAAGGGAGGGTCAGGGGGACTCAGCCCCCACCTTGGAAAAATTTAGCCCCCCCTAGAAAATTATTCACCATTGCTTGTAAGTCATTGAAAACACTTTAATGCCCCACTGAAAAACTTTTAGCCCCCCCCAAGAAAGGTGAGCTGGCTACGGGCCTGGTATGCTCACTGGCTCGGTCGACTGAAATTAAACTTTGAAACACAATTAAAATTTAACGATTTCCCGTTGCTGTTTCAAAATCTGCGTATGCGGCAAACAATTCTGCCAAAATCAACGGACATTGCAAAAGCCAGACACAATATTAACATTGTTCCTGCCGTAATATTTTTGAAATTTTTCGCAAATTCACCGGTCCAAATGAGCTTCGAGTTTGATATGCATCAGTCACACGACGAGTTCGGTCTCCGGAGGTTCTTAAAGGCGAACCCTTGATGAATTTAAGTAAAAGGGAACATCCACGGGGACGTGTACAAGTCGAGAGATATACGCGGCATATGGCATGTTTGAACCTTTAAATACTCAAAAATATTTTTAAAATTATTCAAAATAAAACTTTCGTCATAATTGACGTCAAGAAAATTAGAGTTTTACGAAATTATTCCCTTTTCAAATAAAAAAATCCTGCCCAACGTTTGTGGATAAAACCAAATAAACCGTAAATTGTGACCAGGGCTTAATTTTGTCTTTTCGTCAACTGTTGAATATGGAAATAATTTTGCTCGAAAAGATTGTGTGGGGCGGCAGAAATCGTAAGGTTAAAGGCAAAATGCCCTGAGCTAAGAAAGGTTTGTAGGAAATAACAATTATTGATTGTCGCAGATATGCAATTATTTGACCCTTGCGATGTATACGTGAAATTCTTAATTGCAAAGCGACGCTGCGTAGACCATTTCGGTATGCCAAATTTAAATGCTTAGTAAAATTTGCCAGTGAGTGGATTTTAACTCAGAATGAGTTGAATTCATTCAGAACTCAAAATTCTAAATTGATCAAACTCATTCTGAGTTAATTAATCAACTGAGCCAAAATTAACTCAACTCAGTGTCAGTTAATATTTACTGTTATTAACTAAGAAATAACCAGAAATAATTTAATTTTCTCTCTGAAATGATTAATCAATTCATTAGAATGAACAGTGTAATATTTGGATGTTTTAACATTCGGGCTTGAATGCCCGCATAAATACCAGTAAAGGGCTACATTCTGCCTCAGGGTCACCTGAGCAGTTTTAAAAATCTATACTTAAAGGCAAAATGAAATTTCCTAGCAAATCGTAATTTTATCATTTATAGAATATTGCCAAATTTATGTCAGGGGCCCACGCTTATACGCTACTTGATGCCAACCAGGCCAAATGGTTGCAATATTTGGAACTCGAACAAAATGTATTATTTTTGCTGTCGTTGCTAATTTAGTTCATTCAGTCGATTATTTACATAAAATAGTCAGCAGTTTTTAATTATGACACAATTAAAGGAGTTTGACCCCGTTCGACGGTGGAAATTTAAAAACACAAGCGCTTTGAAACGCATCAAATGAGATAAATTCTTTCTTTTAAAATGCAACATCTCCTGGAACGAAAAATTCGGCCGTCCAAGATGCGATTTGTGTGTTTGGTCGTGTCTGCCTTTGGCACGTTTGTCATAAGAATTCTATAAATTTTATAAAATATGGTAAATTTCACATCGCAATATATTATGTTTCTGTGCACGGTTTAAGCTTACAGCATTTTTCGAAAATCGAGTTTATGTTTATTTAAATATATTTGAGTCGGTCCAGAGGTTAATACACAGCCAGTGATGGTCAAGTTTGACTTTAACAACGTTTAATCTTTGTGGTTAATAGTAAAAACGATATAACTTTTGGGCTAATGTAAAGAACAGGGGCGGAACAGTATTATACGCATATTCCTAAGCCTAAGCCTAACTGCGTAAGAATGGGTATATTCCTAAGCCTAAATCTAAGCCCGAGCCAAGCAAAAAATTTAGTCTAAAGCTTAAACTTACTCTTTTCCAGTCCCACCGAAAAACGTTCCGCCCGTGATCTTTACATGGGCCGAATGTTGTTAGGAAACGGCTGAAAATCAAATAATCTTCTCGAATTATGCTGTCCGTCATAGCTCAAAATTAAGGCTTATTAAAGATCGGGCACGGAACCTTTTCTGCACGATCTCAATAGAGTAAGCTCAAGCTTTAGACTTGTTATTTGCTAAGACTTACGCTTTGGCTTATGCATAGGAATATGTTTATACTGTATCCGTTATACGGCCCTGTTCTATACATTGGCAGAATTTTTCGTGTTTCAAATTAAATCTCAGGTGAAGTGGAAATTATATTCTTGGAAGAAAGAATTGAAACAAATCATATGAAATTATGTAAGAAACTAAAAGGCCTACTGTAGTGACCCGGCTAAAAGGGGGTAATCAGAAGGGGGTTCCCATTTTGATCCCCAATCAATAAGAGTCCATATCCTTAATAAGAGTCCGTAAATGTCAATTATCTTAATTGTAGTGCATAAATGACTCTACGACTAAATAAAGCTGAGTTCGAAAATTTAAAGCGTACTTAAGGTTTGAAAGTACATTGCTAAGTATAACTTGCATTATCGCTCAAGCTATTGACAGAAGACATATAAACAGTTAATTCAGCTGATAACTTCAGTACCGGATACATATCAGTAACGAAGGGTGGTGGAGTTTGAATTAACGATAAATAACAGTCCGTAACCTGAATAACAAGGGGGTTCCCTCTGGAGAGTCCAAATTAATATCAGTCCCCCTGCTTATTCGGTTGACTATAGTACAAATTTGTGGTAAATTTACGAATTATGAATATTATACACAGAAGCCATCTCAATTTTCAAAAATCCAAACTCCGTTGTTTTATACGACATTACAAAACAACCAAAGTTTAAAATATGAAATTTCTGAAAAAAAATCAAATTTTAGCGAAAAATATTTTAAGAATTGATCACAATTATGAGCGTTTGTTTTGTCTTATGTTTGCCAGCTGAGCACAATGAGTCTGTATTGTTTCGATGCTACGTATTTTTTTTCTCAAAATTTGCGAAAATTGTTCAATATTCTTACAGTTTTTGCATAACACAGGGTAATTGTGCTTTCTATGAGCCAGACTGGCTGATCAACATTTCTACCCACATTTTTAGTACAAACCCGCCATCCGAAAGTTTTCCAACAATAATGCTTGTGTTAGGATGGTCCATTTGCATGTTGTCTTCCGTAGACTACGGCTGGTGTAAGGATAATCGGAGCTTCCAAAACAGGTGGTCAGAGCCCTCAACAAAATGTTTTACAGCTCTATAACGTTGTGGCTAGCGAAAAATATGTACTTTGCCAAATTGGGGGCCTCAAGAGTCTGCCCCACAATTTTAGGTTTGAAGGTTTTCCCGTCGTTACTACCTTACGCTTCCAATGCACGGCTCCAACAAAGCTTGTTTATAAAACAGTTGTTGCCGACCAGTTCGCCTACATTTAACATTAGGACCCGTATTCTCAAATGCATACAGCACCTATCACCAGTTAGTAATAGGTTATTCAAACTAACGAACTGCTGCAGTTGCAGATCTCAAAATTTGCGCAAACGTAGAAAAAAATCGTAAACAGTAAATGTGCTAAATTTCAAACGTCAATATTCCCTGGTTCGAAAGTTACAAGACCTATTACCAACTGGCAATTGGTGCTACACACATTTGAAAATACGGACATAGTTTTCAGCGTATACCCGTATTTTCAAATGAATGTAAAGCCTATCACCAGTTTTAGCGATACCTTTTGAAACATGGGATGTATACTAAAGATTTGAAATCAGAATTGTGTAAAATAATCGCTAGCTTTAACAAAATTTGCCAAAATTTTGACCAACGGATTTCACCGTTTGAATTTTTTTAGTTCTATCGTCAACCAGTAATTAGGTACTACACAATGTTGAAAACACCAGTTTTTATGTCTAATCGTCTTGGGTTATATGTAGACTAAAGCTTTAAGCTATATGTTTATTTAGAAACTAAATAATCTAATGCCCCATTCGCACGTGCAAGTTTTTGCAGTGAGAAGTCGCAGCTGCAACTGGCACGAAATAGTTGCAGCTGCAAGTATTTTCAAGGAACATATATATATTATATATTGTATTTAGAAACTGAAAAGTACCAAGTTAACGGTTTACAAAATTCAAAAGGATTGTTTGACTACTAAAATCAGGTTTTCTGGCTATGATCTTGATTTCGGGTTATGCTTCAGTTTAGATTTCTGTAATCACTTCAATTATTGGCCCATGTAAAGATCAGGAGCGGAGAGTTTTTCGGTGGGACTGCAATAGAGTAAGCTTAAGCTTTAGACTCTTTTTGCTTGGGGCTTAGGCTTAGGCTTACGCTTAGGTTTAGGCTTAGGAATAAGCTCATTCGTACACTGAGGCTTAGGTTTTGGTTTAGGCTTACGTTTAGGAATATGCTTATAATATTGTTTCGCCCACCCCTGTTCTTTACATTGGTCCAATCATTTTACAAGTAATAAGCTCCCGTGTTACTAAGGCAGTATATGACGTCATCGGATAAAAGTGTTGTTTCATGAGGTCGGACACTGTAGTAATCGCCATGATTTTGGTAAGAAAGGCCGACTTCTTTGCAAAGTTGACGCATATGTTCATTACTTGAAAGTACAGTTACATTAACACCTGAAAAATAGGCAAAAATTATACCAAAAACTTAAACCTAAATTATGGGTTGCAGGATTTAGTACTAAATTGAGTTTGACTTCTCATTCGTTTCGTGGTTTTCCCTAGGTCATTAGGGCCAAGCGTCAAAAATTTCGATAATTCATTTCTGTTGGTTCAATTTAAAATCAACCAGAAAAAGTCTGGCTATTTTTTCTCGGGTTCCCTATTAATTCAATATGCGGAGATTATTTTAACCTAAAACTATCAAAAATCCATTTCGCTTTTACCAATATCTCTTGCCGGTCTGAAACTTCCAATTAAAGCTCTGAATAGCATACGCGCACCAATTGGCGTTGTGGCATACAATGGACCAAGATTTGCGATGCCATCTTTGCCAGCTCTTATAAACCCATATCTAAAACAATTAAAACAACAAAATAATACAAAAAAAACAAATTTCTGTCTAATGTTTCATAATTATTCTGTAAAAATTACAAAAAAACTTGTTTTGTTGTCGAAAAATTGCATTTTGCCTTATCCAGACTTCTGGTATCAGGGATGTATGCGTGAGGCCCACTTACCCGATGATATCGGGACAAAGTTGGTACGTTAATAACAGGGCAACACTGCCTGGAATCCAATCGTTCGAATGGTCGCGCATTTTTTTGAGCCAAGAAGGCCTTTTGAGCTCTGAAAAAAATTGAATTTTCAGAACCTACATATATTACTTTATTTCGTTGCTTTTATACACTTTTTCCACCACTGATAAACACTTTCATGTATACTTAGATTCAAGCAAAAGGCTTGCATATTTGGCTAAGCTTAAGCATTTACCTAAGCTTATGCCTAATCCTACGATTAAACCTGAACCTACGCATAAACCTTAGGGCATGTGAAGGTATTTGGAATTCAAAAATTACTCAAACTGGTTTCAAATAGAAATCTGTAAAATCATAGATTGTAAACCGAACAACATGTTTATTAATACCGGAAATTTAGTTAAGTCGTATTGATATACCTGTGGGGTAGTCAACCCTTGTGATTTTGTTAAAATGCTAAGAATTAAATACTAAGCTCGCGATAATATAGACACCAGTTATGAATATTGAGTATAAAAACAAAAAAAAACTTTTTCAATTAACCCAATCTCACATGAATATTTTCTTGACTCTCGTGCCAAATTGTCTCTCACGTCTTGTGAAGAATTTTTACTTTTGCGGAAAACGCTTAAACGACCGTTGAATTGTGTTATATTTGAATAAAAAATTTCAAATATAAAAACAACAGATATTAACAATTTGCATTTACGCAAATTTTGACAAAACGATCAAGAAAAACTTTAGTTTTTGGTGAATGTTTCGTTAAACTGTAAGGTTTTATTGCTAATTCTTAGTTTATTTTTAAAATTAATTAAAAGATAAATTTTTCAATTAATTGTTTTTAAACCAAATTACATTCATTAAAAAAAATCTTTTCAATTATGCATTTTGAATATTTACTTGTCATTTGTGTATCAAATTGTCTCAAAATGTCAAGTCGTGTAATTTGAGCATGACATATATGATAACGTTGATAGTGTTTTGGCAGTTGAATCAATGAAACGTCAGGTTTTCCTTGCCAAATGTCGTATGACAGCTCAGAAATACACAGCAAAGGCGATGCGTTTGTCAAGAAGCGATTTTGATGCAAATGAGCAAAGCCAGATACACGACGGTATAGTTGATATGCTAAAATTGGCAGCAACATACAGCGGTGTGTATATATACGGTGGAAAAATCGGAATCTATACACTGAAATTTTCGAGATGGCAGGAAAAAGGCACTTTAACCAAAATGGGGAACACCCTCTTATTACCCCCTCTTATTCGGGTCTCTACAGTACATTTTCAATGAAAACACATTCACGCTGAAATAAAATAACATGTTGACCCTGGTCACTAAGTTGCCGTTCATTCATGTCAAATCGAACTTTTGTGGGAAAAAGTTTCATATCGTCAAAACAACATCAATAGTTTGCAGGCCAAAAACGAAAAAATATTAATTTTATAATTGCAACTGGTACGTGCAACCAAATCTGTCGTTGTCTTAAAACATTTTCTAAAATTTGCAAACAATTTTTCTGAAATTAGCAGAAAAATGTTTGCAAAAATTGTACTTTTTAATACGCAATGATTTTCAAATTTGATTTCAAAGTCCACCAAAATATTTTTCATTTTATACCTAAACAACCTTTCATATGAACATTTACCAATTTCCTAAAATGTAAGAATGTTCCAAATGAAGAAATATTATTTCGCATTTAAAGTTTTACACACCTGAATCATCGAAAATTATTTGACCTGCCGAATTGTCATAAATTTCGGCAACTTTGTCAAAAAGGCACAATACTGCTTTGCAGTGAATATTGTCTCCGGCGAATGTGTCATCAAACGCTCCAAGGCTGACAAACCAGAGATCATGGGATTGTTTGCTAATTGCAAGTAGTGCAATTATTGCATTTTCTGCAAAAAACAATTAAAGGCAATGACTTGCACATGCAACTTGCATGTGCAAGTTTGGTCACAAAGCAGCTTCGAAGTTCTTGCAGCTGTAAATTATTCACTGGACTTAATGCTATTAAATTTAATTCGCGCGTGCGAACGCATTCGCAAATCGCTTTAATTTCTTGCACCTGCAATTTGATGGGTGAATCGGGATGTTCCTTCGAAAATACTTGCAGCTGCAAGTATTTCGTGCATGTTGCAGCTGCGAGTTCTCGCTGCAAAACATGCACTTGTGAATATGGTTAATTTTAGAATTATTTAAATTTCAATTGATACATGCAAGCGCATAAAACTTATATCAGCGAACAAAGCCGTGTACACACAGTGCAAGTTTTCGCTGCGAGAACTTACAGCTGCAATATGCACTTGCATGTTTTGTCCAAAATCCCGTTCGAAAAATTTGCAGCTGCAAATAATTCATTGAAAATCATAGCTATGAAGTTTGTTCGCATGTGTGAATAACCACACAAGTTCACTGTATTTATTGCAGCCGCTTTCTTATTGGCTGATGAAAAATGCAAGTTCTGCGTGCAGTTTGCAGCTGCAAGTTCTCGCAGCAACAACTTGCACTTGTGAATAGAGCTTGACTGGAAATAAATTTTAATTTTTAAAAAATAATTACAAAACTTACTATTGAAATCCCTGCAAATCCAAATTTGGCAGACACCAATTGTGACCAGAATCCTAACGTCTTCCGGAACTAAACGATGTTGAAAGATTTTGGAATGTTTTGAATCAAAATGTAAATTTACAAAATTTATTATTTCGTCGACGTTTTCTTTTGTTGCCAATGTTATCAAGTGTTGATTCGGAACACAAGCTGAAGACAGGGTCATGATTATCACTGAGCAGAGGTTAACAAAAATTGTGAAGATATTAACATAACTCGAATCATAAAAGCAACCTGTTAAGATATCATCTGAAAAAAATTCTAACCTAAAACATCGCATAAGCCGGAAAAAATTTCGGAATTTCAGTCAAGTTTAGAATTTAATAAACCAATTTTAAGTTAAAAAAGCATTTTCTCGCTCGCTGCGCGTTTGTTTTGGTCATAATCTAATAAAAACTGCAAAAAGAATTATTTTTGACTGATTAGTGATAGTTGTTAAACACATTTGAGAATATTGTCAAATATTGAAAAAGATATTATAATTTATGTTTCATTAGCGATATTCTTCAGCGGCCCTTGTACACATTATCATCCACATTTAACGTTAGGTTAAGGATCTACAACAGCTTAGGTGTAAACAAAGGATTCAAGCAAAGGCTAAGGGTAGCGCTAACTGACTTCCGGTCCCGTCCGGCACCGAACGTCGTGGTCCGTCCGGCGCCGTCCGTCACCGTTCAGCACAGTACAACAGCGTACGTGGAATTGACACATATTGACATATTTGTAAAACATACTGACGTACACCGGCGTGGCCGTACGAGAGGCATAGCACCACTCTTCCGCTTATACTTAGACACAGGCGTCAGTCTTACCCTTAGCCTAAGATTGAAAATAAGCGTTTAAGTATGAAAAAATCAACAAGAGTCGATTTGTCTTTTAAAATATAAAACTCTTTTAATTCAGTAGAGTTAAAAATTACGATTCTGAGTGTCATTTAAAAACATTGAATATTTCAGCGCCAGTAACGTAAAACCAAACTAGTAAAGCTATTTTAATGAATGAAGTAACCAGTTTTTTTGCCAGCTGCTATTGAAAACAAATCTCAAACTAATCACCATATTATGATGTAAAGCCAACCAATTACAAAAAAGCAGTGTCTGCGTTTTGTAAGCATAATTCAAGTCTAAGCTCGTAATCTAAACTGCGCATAGCACCTATAATTAGTTAGCAATTGGCCTAATTTTTAAACCAGAGAGCCAAATGATTGTAAAATTATAATAAACATTGTGCAGCAAACAAAAAAACGGGATACAACTGTGTCTAATTTTTCAAGTCTTGAATTTTCATTCGGGAAGGTTTGTTTGGTTTGAAAACCTGTTTACTTTGCGAAACTTGAAAATTTTAAAAACAACTGATTTTAATATTTTAAGTTGATTTTTGTTTTTATTATGGCATTTGAGTCAAATTTTAAGCTAAAAATACCAACTTGAAGCTAAGTTAACTTTTTAGGATATCAGTAATAATATGCGTAAAATCAAGCTGTAAAATGTACAATATATGCAATTTCCGCAATAACATGTGTAAAAATTGCCAAAAGTATGAATAAGTTCACTATTCACCGCATTAAAGTTGTTTTTTCAACATAAAAAGTGAAATGCAGCCCACTTTTGATTTAAATTCGAAAATTTGAATAAATTTTAAAAATGACATTCATTGCTGAATCTCCGTAAACTTGTCGCCCAAAAGTGTCCTACATCCGGTCAGTCAAAGTAGGAACCGGAACTTCAAACCTTTTCATAAAGCAGTTGGAAAAGCGGGATAGCATCCTTATGCGTGTAAAACAGACGCTGTTGTTACTGCACCACGTTGCCCGCCGATCAAACTGCTCCTATCGTCGACCATATGTCGACCGTACGCTGCCGGGTAAGCACACTATATACATTGCATATATTGTATATGCACCAGGACACTCATGTCTCACATGCTTACAAAGCCTATGAATACATCTAAGCATTATCCAAAGGTAATCTAAAGCCTCAGCTCTACCATAGGCATAGTTCGTGCCAATGCAATTTCAGATTACAAGCTATCGAGCGCTGTATTGTCGGGCGACGAATTGTTGTTGTGATAAAATTGTAAATTAAACTTCGAAACGCAGCAAACGCAAACAGATCAAATTCTGAACAGATAGTTTAACAACAGCGAAGCTGCCTAAAAGTACTGTTATAGTATTAGCTGAATAGTAAAATAAACATAGATAACGTACAGTGACGTGTACAATCAATATCGACTTTTAGACGTATTATCACCTGAAATTTCTAGGGAGACGACAGGAAACTGGAACAATCTATTGCTGGTCTGTAGAATACCTGCTTATTTTTGATGGTCTCAAAAGGTTTTTGCTTGTTTCAGCTGGTTCTTTAAAATCATTCTTATGGTTGTCCTCCCGAACTGGAATCGTGAATATGCCCGCAATAAACACATAGTGAGCAAGAAACTTTAGGAAAGCGTTAGACGGATAGCGTAACTACCACAGGTCGGGAAGATGTGGGTATTTAGTTGTGATTTATCCTTAAACTGAAACTCTACAATCGGGGGTGAGAGACGGTAATACACAATTGCTGGACCGACCCCTCCTCGTTTGCCCGCGGGTATCCGATGCTCGAGTACAACTCTGGTTGCCTGTTTTTCCGGTGTAGTAAAAATAATTCCGTTATTTTTGGTTTGTTATCAAACTAAAAATGATTATCCTATCAATTATCATTTGCCTGAATACTGCAAAGTTGATCTATCGTAACAGCTGGTTCTAAACCAAAAGTTCCTGTTTACGACCCACCGGTATGGGATTGACTAACATGATCTTAAAAGAATCTAACAATGTTTCCCGCACGTGGAAAGATCAAGAGCGGAACGTTATTTGTGGGACTAGATTAGAGTAAGCTCAACCTTTAGACTAATTTTGTTGTTTGGCTTAGGCTTAGGCATAGGAATAAACTCATTTCTTATGCTTACGCTTCGCCTAGGCTTAGGTTTAGGCTTAGGAATACGCTTATAATACGGTTTCGCCCCTGTTCTACGACCTTAGTAAAATAAATTGGTTTTGGCAGGTTTGTGGTATAACAATACTTTGCAGCGTATATTTTAAGTAAATCCTTTCCGCCTCCGCTGAATACTTTTTACAAAAGTAACGAATCACACCAGCAGCCGCACATCTGTCTACACCAGGGTGTAACCGGATATCCGTTTCCGTTTCCGGAAAAAATGGGTGTCCGTTTCTGTTTAAATTTCCGGTTTGCAAATAGCTGAAATTGTGTTACTTTAATGCTCAAAATTAGTTTTAAATCACGCATATATCTCGCAATTTTTCATTGCAGACATGATGTAATTGTTTGAAACGAAATAAACATATAAAATTCAACGAAAATTTCAAAAACTTTTGGTTTATCCGCCATTTTTCTTTGGAAGTATTTGAAAACTGTTGAATATATGCACGCTTTAATTGTGTTGGCAGAAAAATAAAACATTTTTGAAACTTTAATACTCCAACGTCCGTTTTCTGTTTCTGTCATTTTCATCACTATCTGTTTCCGTTATTTTTACTATCCGTTTGCACACTGAGTGAACACGTTAGCTTGTTGGTCAGCATATCTTACGGTTAAGCACAATAAGCATAGGATTCAACGTTTTGGATTTGTTACCGGCATCGCCAATACAGGAGACACTTAATTTGAAGGTGTAACTAGGAATGCCATAGGTTTACCCAGTGGTATACACACTAATTTATTTCCTGTAACTTGGTAGCAAAACAGCAACGAATTTTGCTTAAAACACCTTTAGGGGGCGCTATACTTGTCGTGAGGCGCTGTCCAGCGCGGTGCGATTCCGTCCGTCACTATACGGTATCGTACGCGAGTTTTTTTACGTACGATACCGCACCGGTACTCACGGCCATGGACCGCCACCGCCGGACGTCACCAAAAGTATAGCGCAACCCTAAAAATAACATTTAACATTTTAAAGCCGAAGCCTATTCGTTTGCTAGCTGTAGTCGAAAATAAATGTTTGCTTTTACGTTATCCTCTGTCGAAATGGAAATCATGCACTGCAAAAAATGGTGAGTCAAATCGACTCTCTCCGAAATAGGCTTTTCGGGACTAGACAAAATCAGTCAAAATTCGACTCCACCAGAGTCACATTTGACTCGCTGAGTCACACGTTTGACTCTGGCGGAGTTGAATTTGACTCAGTTTGTGTAGTCCCGAAAAGCCTATTTCGGAGAGGGTCAATTTGACTCACCATTTTTTGCAGTGTGGCTACACCGCTGATTATAATATTAATTAAGTTAGTATTGATTGTAATTATTAGCGAAAGCGATATATGATTATGAGATAATACGGAAAAATAGCAAATTTCTATTATCAGTGAGCTTAAAGCTAAACCCGGTCGCCGGGGAAACAATTGTGAATAAAAGCTGACAAAAGAGAATGAAAAAAGCGATCAGTTTGAGTAGATTTATTCCGGTTGTCAAGACCGTAATTTATAATATATTCAAGTTCGAAGCATGTCCATATTGTTGCGGAAACCCTGCAAACCCGTAGCCAACTCATCGTGCTAGGGACGCTAAAAAATTTTCAGGAGGGACATAGAACGGTTTTCAATTACTTACAAGCAAGGTTGAAAATTTTATAGGGGCCAAAATTTATCTAAGAGGGACTGTCCCCCTTGGCTACGTGCTCGTAGGCCTAGAATGAATCACAAAATAGCTGTTACAAAGAGTCCCACAGTCCAGCCGGAGGTGAAATACCGCAGCAGGAGCTGGAACCGGAATGAATGCTGAACTTGCTAATTTACATAATAATCGGCAAGAAGTTGCCAAGAACTTTGTTTAAAACGGTTTTTGAAAAAATTTACATGCAATTAATGCTGGTAAAATTAACAATTTATTAGTTTGGTGAACGCAAAGGTGTGAGTAGGTAAAGATATTTCTACCCGGGCGGCGCCTTTACCCGCTGGAGTTTCATTTTTAATAGCGGGTATACCTCAGTGCTGACGAGTTTTTTGTTTGAACTGCAAAATAAAATTGGACCAATATTTCAGTGGAAAATTAGCTTTAATCCAGGCGGCCAATGTAAAGAACAGAGACAGAACAGTATTACAAGCATATTCCTAAGCCTAAACCTAAGCCAAGCAAAAAATAGTCTATAGCTTAAGCTTACTCTATTGCAGTCCAAGACAAAGACGTTCCGCCCCTGATCTTTGCATGGGCCATCCAGGACATCATTGGTAACGTCAGTTTTGAAAATTTATAACTTTTACCATTGCAATAACCAACATATTTTAGTTATATTTTGAAAATATACATTACACTTCAACCAAGCATTTGCTAACAAATTACAGATCTGTCACTGTTCGTGTGCCAAAATCACGCCCCACTCTGAAATTTACATAAAATTTAACTTAAAATCAAAACAGTTTTCAAGTTTTATATAAAAATGCAAAAAAATTGCAAAAAAATAATACAAAAAAGACTTAATGGATTTTAAATACGATTATGCAAGCCATTTACGCCAAGTTTCGCAGTGTTGCAGAAATAAATAAAAAACAACATTCACCAAAGTAATAAATATCAGGTTTATATGTCAAAATGTATTCAGGTTAAAAGCTGATCAAATTTGAAACTTGATCACAAACACGGGGCTCAGAGTAAGAAAAAGTCGGTGGTAAACCAGACGATTTAAAATTAGTTTAAGTGGCACTGGACTTAAGAATCATTGTCGATGCTTGTTTCATTCCTATTTTAAAAATAAATATGTTTTAATAATTTTTATGAAATCTCGTCCCACAAATTTAAATTCAATTCCACTCCGTCGTACGATATATACGCTATATAATTGGTTTGGTTTTATTTCAGACAACAAATATGGTTGAGGTATTAAGCAGCAGTATATTTGAAAATGTCTTAAAATCATTTCAAGCGTCAGTATTAAGTTTCTGATTGCTTTTAATTTTGAACAAATTGATTTCATCGAGTTCTTGTAGCGGACGTGAATGTTGATGCTGAATAAGTTCAATTATAAGCTTGGCCCATGTATAGAACAGGGCCGGAACAGTAGCATAAGCATATTCCTAAGCCTATGTCTAAGCCAAAGTGTAAGCGTAATGATGAGCGTATTGCAAAACCTAAGCCTAAGCCTAAGCCTAAGCAAAAAATTTAGTTTATAGCTTAAACCGACTGTATTACGGTCCCGCACAAAAACAATCCTGACCTGATGGGCCATAAGATATAAAGATGTATATTGTTGAACCATTTGCAGCAGTATTGCCTAAATCCCCAGTGTCTGGATAAACCAAGTCCAAACAAAATGCGGATGTTTAAGCTTTCACCGCAGTCAAAGCATAAGCTTAAATGAAACGATTTTCTGTAGATTTAGTCTATGGGCTCAGAGCAAAAATGCTTTAAATTATATTTTAATTTCTTAAATTTTAAATTTGCCATGAATTCTGGTTTCTGGTGGGTCTGTAAAAAAAGTTGGCTTACATTCTAGACTACATTTTTTGCTTAGGTTTAGGATTAGGATTAGGCTTACGAATATGCTTAATCCACTGTTACGGCCCTAAAAGTAACATTGGCCCATCGTTTTATCCCTCTGTATACGACCCTTTTTGTACGTAACAATTTGCCTGATAAAGTTGGTCTATTTACAATAAACCAAAACTGCAGTCTATTTATATACAACGCTTTATTAATAAATGCGATACAAAATATTCTTTCAATTCAAAATTATATCCAGCTTAACTGTTCGCTTAAATCTCTGAACTAAACTTTATGCATAAAGTTGAAATCGCTGGTTGATAAAATAGGTTTTCAAACAAACTGAAATAGTTTGTGCGAAAATTTAATTTCAAAAGTTTCGGCTTTCATTTTTAAAAAATAACAACAAAATCAATTTTACTAACTTTATATCAGGCGCTACCCATGCGAGGTTCACGTTATTACCGGGGCAGATTGGGACACGTTTTGTTTCTATTAGGCAATTGGGTAACATTTTGTCTGCATAGACTCCATATCATATTCAAAAGACGAATTTGCCTGCTATTATCATGTGTAGGTAACTTTTTGTTCTTCAGTATTATATGATACATATTCGACGTATTGTCTGCTAATATCATATGATATATTGTCTAATGTCTGCATGTACCCAAAGATTACACTGTCCCGCTGAATATCATATAATATTCGTTGAAATTTTGGAATATCATATGCTATTCGGGTAAATGTCCTACAGTATATGTAAGCTCAAATTTTAACGTTGACGTTGAATCAAAATAACACAAACCGTGACACGTCTGCACCGATTATAACATGAATCCAGTGTCAGAGTTAAAAATTTGAACTCATTTAAGGGTATGGCCAAGTGGCTATAGCACATATCACCAGTTAGTGATGACCAACGTTACAAATAGATAATTCAGGGCGCTAATTCCGTCTGCCAAATCGGCCTACGAGCCCTCGCTTGCTATTTAAAGAACACAAGTTTCCACAAACGTTTTTATAAACTTATACTTTATAATAAATACAATTTCGCTTAATTTAAGCCTTTCAATGCAAATTACTGCATAATAAGGTGCAGTTGGAATGATTAAGTGTGGAAATAACATTTTTGATCAATTAAACAGATGCAACGTTTTGAGATATTTGGCCAATTTTCAATTCATTTCCTTCAATGAATATTATAAAAATACAAGTTTTATTGTCAAACTAATTTCTCAGTAAAAATTACAACTTTTATCGATTTTTAAGAAAAATGATGCGTTTGAAGCTTGATTTTTGTGACAACTAAAATCGGAAGATATTGGGAATACCAACAGCACCGCAGCGTTTATAATTTCAATTATTGCTGTATAAGAATATCAATTACATTATACACAATAATGAGGTGGGCGTATCCAAAAACCAAACTATAAATATCCATCTAATTTGAAAAAAAAACAGAAAAATGAGTGTTTCAAGCACAAAAATTTGGCTTCAGCATTCTAAAATTTTCTTACTCGCTACGATAATTGGTCAGGTTAAAACTTTATTGTTTGTTTTTTCAAAGTTGACACGATTCAGATTGCAATCAAAGTCTACGCCGACCTTAAAAATAAAAATGAAACAAAAATAGCAACGGTTTGTATTTAAGCTGCAGTTCCTCCGGATTTAATTTGAGAATTAATCAAAAACGCAACCTGATCACAGCTGACATCGTGAATGAACGAGTCATGGTTACCTGGCACCACATGAACCGTCACATCACCAGTTACCATCTGAAATAAAATAAAACAAATAAAAAAATTACATTTAAAATATTTTTTAATCTTTCTTAATTTTGTCAAAATTTTTAAATTTTTTTTTCAAATTAATAATTACACCTTTGACAATAACTTGTGTACTCCATGTTCACCATTATCACATATTCATCCATTCATAGATGACGTGCGAACAGTTTTTCCGGGAAATTGTAATAGAGTAAGCTTAAGCTTTTGACGAATTTTTCTTTGCTTAACCTTAAGCTTAGCTTTGGGCTTAGTTATAGTATTATTCTTAAGTGGAGGCTTAGGCTTTCTCTTAGACTTTGATTTAGGAATATGTTTATACTACTGTTACGGTTATAAAACTAAAGGTCTATCTTGTTAAATCCACGTCCAGTGGAACAATAGCATGTGTCTATCATGTTACTATCTTCACATATATTCCGAAAAAATTAACACGCTTAGATACTGTAAGGGCTAACAATTTTAGCGATATGACGGAATTGGTGCCTTAGCTATGACATATATGAAACAGTATTGCTGCATTTTGGACAATATTTACTTAAATTAAACAACTGCTACAAAGTTAAGCCTCCTTAATGTATATATCACTGACATTAACCAGAAATTGGCAAACACAATTAGGCAAAAAACAGTTTCGGGCACGAAAATTCGTTTGTTAAATTACAAAACGTAATATTCAAGTATTCTCGTAGAGCTGGGGGTGGACGAAAAAATGAAAATAGAAAAGTGCCCCCCAATGGAGCGTAGAAGGATTTGGTTTCGGGAAAATCAAACCCCGTGTATAAATGAAAATTTATTTGACCTTTACGATCCAGAAGATTAATCAAAATCATATTCTCTTTAATACTTCCTTTGTATACACCCATGCAGGCCCGTAGCCAACCAACCTTGCCAGCGGGGGCTGAAAAATTTACAGGAGAAGCATTTAAAGGTTTTCACTGACTTACAAGCAAGGTTGAAAATCTTCTAGAAGGAACGGGGGGGGGCAAAAATTTTTCAGGAGGGGGGGCTAAGCGCCTCCTGCTCCCCCCCTTTGGCTACGGGCCCTCACCCATAATTCCGTGAACAATATAGTAACCAGAAAACCAGTTTACCTCGTGCAAACTGTAATCATCACCAGCTTCTTCGGGTTTCATTAAACCATTCTGTGCTCGAATTAATACAACATCGCCGTCATACTTGGCTTTGTCCGCTTGTGAATATCTTAAAATAAATTGAAAACTCATGCAAACGCCCTGGCTGATTCGAAACGGTCGAAAACCCTGTGTTCCAAACTGGGATCAAAACCGAAATTTTGTATTAAGATTTTGTACTAAAATTGCGTTTGGTTTCTCATTCCAAGTAACGGCGCTGTGTGCCGTTGGACTTGTCGTGCATACAAGTCCAGTATCCAGGATCAACAGTTATTAATTTGAAAATGTCGTTTGTCTAAGGATAAAACGCAGTGACATGAAGGCATTAATTACTTTAAAATCCAATTAAAAAGGACTGTGTGGAAAGAAAAATTCATTTCACAACGTCAAGACGAGTCTTTGTTAAATGTTATGAAATCACTGGTTAAAACATCAAAGTAGCGAATTACTTGTCTCCTGCAGCATATTTGTTGAATACAGACTGTGCAGCGTAATCAATAATGTCACGAGACGAAAATCTCGGCTGTGAACTGTCATAAGCGGCCGCGGATGAATGTTGCGTCCAAATTTGATCAACAATGATTTTAAGCCGATCTGGCCAAGAGTGTAATTGCATTAATTGTTGCAATAACAAAACTGAATTTTCAACCGGTACAAACCGTTGCATAAATCCAATCAAAAGTTCACATTCGTAAAGTGGATTATTCAAAAATGTTTCATTGCTTATTTCTGATTTTGTTGTTGTTGGTGTTGTTGTTGTTGTTGTTGGGGGCGGCGGCGGTGTTTTTGTTCTTGAAGTTGCAGCAATTTCACTGTAGTGCAATTTCATTTTATTTCCATATAACGAAAGATATCGTGGTGAACTATCGAGTAAAATTAAATTTGCAATTTTTTCGCCACAGTCTTGCAGTTGTCGTGCAATTTCTAATGCAATCGTTGCACCGAAAGAGTATCCGCACAAATTATATGGACCTTTGGCTTGAATTTTGCGTAAATGCTAAAAATTGTATAAATAAACTGTTTGTTTCATTGAAGGCATCATTGGTTTCTAACCTTTACCATCAAAACAAATGTGTATTAAAATGTTTTGCTATCAAACCATTCTGTAACGTTTTTAGTGAAAAATTTACACATTTTATAAAGATTTAAAAAAATAGCTTTCTGGTTACGTCAACAGCCACCTGTCATGGAAAAAACATTAGCAGGACAACTTTCTAAGCATATAATAGTTTGTGTTCAAGTTATTTTAGCTAACAAACATATTTAAACTAAACTTCAAATATGTATTTATAAATACATATATAAATACATACGTAAATATATAAATATGTATCTATATGACATATATTTATCAGGGTTCAACCGAATTTCCTGTTCCGGTCGGAATTACTGCAAAAATTCAATTCCTGTTCCTGTTGCTGCATTAACAGGTGTATGAACCGGAATTTTTACGGTTTTGCGTAAATTATTCATAATCATTAAGTATTTGAAACATTGTCTTTAAAAATTTTATTTCTAAATGAGTGTTTTTGTAATTAATTCAAGTTTTTTGTTAATATACTGTTAGATTAAAAATCTGATGTATATCCCAGCAAAATTCGCTTAAACCATTTTAGGTAAGTTTTCAGAAAAGTAATATCAATTCGGCGACCAAAAATATTTCAAATTCCGGTTCCTGTTCCGGTTCTTACATAAAATTTCAATTCGTGTTCCGGTTGCGGCAAAATTTAGTTCCAGTTGGTACCGTGAATATTTTATATATACATATATTTATACATGTTTATATATCAAACATCAGTTGGTTTGTTTACTTGAATATAAAATTCGGCAAGCAATTCAATTGAATCAAGGGGCGCATCAGGTGTACATTGAAAACAATAAGCAGGCATTGAAAGTGCACCACCTAATTGCATTAAATTATTTGCAACGCCTTCAAACGAGTGAAACATAAATAAATTTGTTGCAGAAACAATATTTAATTCTTGTCCACTGTTCTTTAGATGCTTATCAAGCTCTGGATTAAGACGAACCACTGTTTCTATTGGTTGTAGCTCGTCAGGTGTAATCCTAAGGCTGAAATACAAAAATTAGCCAGCATTAAACGCTTATGATACGTAATTTAAACATCGTTGCAGTCAAGTTTCAATTTTTGACGTGCATATGTCGTAGGCGAATCTGCTATTCAGGCCAAGTACCAATTGTCCTGGACCAATCTGCTATTCGAAGCAAATAGCAGCTTGGCTTAGGCCAAATTGCTATTGTAAGATGTAGCAAAACAACAGTGACGTAAAACCAACGGTGCATATGGGTTGAATTATTTCTAAAAAGCCGCTGTTTGCAATTAATTGCCAACTTCTTTGATTCGTTGATTATAAATCTACAATTTGAGAATATATTTTAAATTATATGAATTTTGAATTAGCAGCCTAAAATTTCAAAAGTATTAAAATTGAAAATATTCCACTGTCATTGCTTTACCAGGCTGGTCGAACGAAAAACAGGTCAGCAAATTGAATGCGATTGGAAAATACTTACAATATTGTTGGTTAAAGCTTTTAACTCAAACTATAATACAAACGTCAAAATAACTACTGGAAAGCAAACTCAATTTGATTACAAGATGATATTAATTGAATGCAACAAATATTATTGGTTGAAAGGTTATTTTTGTTTAGTTGATAGACAACTTTTATAACCTGTATAGCTGCATAACATCAAAATCGTTCCGGTCATCGGCTGATAATGATGAGGAATGATTGTTCACTGCACCTGATGAAATCAGTGTTTCAAGGCTGTTGATTGTTAGCTGAAAATTTTAGTTATTAAAAAATTATTTAGAAATTATTGCTGGCAAAATTGGTAAACCGAATATGAACCTAACTTCTTGTTTTGTTTGCTTTAAAAATTTCCATTCCTAAGTTATCTCAGCGTTGTCTTACATAACGATCAGGGGCCGAACGTTTTTCTGCGGGACTGCAATAATGTAAGCTTAAGCTTTACACTATTTTTTATTTTTTTTCTTAGACTAAGACTTGGGCTTAGGCTTAGTCTTAGGTGAAAGCTCATTCTAACGCTTAGGCTTACGCTTAGGATTAGGGTTAAGCTTAGGGTTAGAGATATGTTTGTATTACTGTTACGGCCCTGTTCTACACATTGGACACAGCGTTCAACTGTTAATTTAGCTTTAACGCAGAAACGAATTTATTTCAACCGTGTTTCATAAATGGTTAGGGCTTTTGAGACCCAGGTCACAGCTACAGGTGGTAAGGCGGATGTCACAATTACAGAACATTTCACTTCTCAACCCGTAAACAGTTGTCTATAAAGAGATTAATCTATATATTAAAGCTGGAACGCCCCACATTATCTTGGGCAACTTTCCAGCATTACTTTGTTTACAATAATTTGTTAGGAAATACACGTGATTGTTGTATGAAAAGAAAATTTGCAAAGAAATTTTTATGCTTTCCGTAATGTTTGCGCATTGCGCAAAGTTGGCCGACTCGTAAGAATTATTAGCAAAGTTGTCTTCACTTCGCAAATACTCATTACGTCGGCAATTTTATAAATTAATTTTTTGGTTGCAAAATTTTAGAAAACACAAATGTCAAATACTTTGCGAAGATCACTGGAAGACAACTGTAATTCGTAGTCTTTTTCAAGTATTTCTTTGATTTCAACCGCCATTAATGAATCCAGCCCTAAATCGCCAAAACGCGCTGATCGATTCAAATCTTTTGGATTCGACGCACCAAAAATTCGACAAATTTTGTCAATTAATTTTCCGGTTTTTGACGCCGCTCCTGGTCGCAACCCATCTGATGGCGCCCTGAAATTGCACATTTCGTTTAGATATTTTAACCATCACCTGATCGTTAATGCAACACCGCTGCTTACATGGATTAAAACCAAAAATTTTGTATTACGATTTAGTACTAAAATTGTGTTTTGATTCTCGAACGCCAACTTTTTTTCACTTGTCTTCCTCGCATCACAAATGTCTGGATTTGCCGTTGAACCTTGCTGGCGAGTATGTAGTAATTTTGTAGTTTCTTCTAAAATTGACATTCGGTAAGCTTAAACTTGGTCTTTAAGCTTAAAATTAAGATTTAATCTTGGCTTAGGGATATGCATGAAAATTGGGCACACAACGATTAGGTTTAGGTTTAGAATCGTTTATGAAATTTTATGGTTTAACAAAAGTGTTTGTTTTAATACTTTATAAACGACGATACAACAGGATGATTCCAAGCCAAGAATATGTCCAACGCTTCCAAACACGAAAATATACGTTGGGGCAACGTTCCACCGACCACTGTTGTATTGTCGCCCATATTTTCGATTATCACTCCAACGTCGCCAATTGCGCCCCATTGAATTGCAATTCCTGAAAATAAATGAAAACAAATTTATGTTTTTCACAAATTTGATTTTAAAACAGTTTTTTAAACTGTTTAATTGTCAAAAATAAGCTAATTTTGACTTAAGGGCCGCCTTTTTTATATACAGGACTAAAAGCATATGTTCGTTAGTGGTTTTGTGTCTGGCAGGGCTCATCAGGACTGGAGCCGATCCGGGCCCAAATGTTGCGCCCGCGGGCCCAAGCGGGCCGGGCCCGGGCGTGGGCACAAACTTTGGGCCCGCGAGCTGAAATAAATCGGAGCATTGCGTGACCCCTTCTTGTCCCATGAGCCTATGAAATAATGCGCTGGTTTGATATTATAATAAGATTTTGATACGTATATTTGAACCTTAATTCCTTTCAATTTTTATAAATACTGCTCACGATGAAGCAAGAATTTTGATAAGTAGGGTTATATTCTGAAAAAATTTCGAATGAAAGTTTTTTGAGTTCCGAAATCGCAATCATTAGCACCTGTATATATTTATGTATACCTGGATAACCTTCGTTTCTTCTACGCGCAATGATTTGTTCCATGGAACAATTTGCCCAGCCGTAACTTGTTTGGCCTTTGTTTCCGCGTCCGCTGGACACAGACGAAAAAACAACAAACCTAAATAAAAAAATAATTAAAATTCTTAAAATGTTCAAGACATAGATGTCTTGTATTTCAGACAATAATAGCCTTAAACAGCTCAGAAATACATGTATGAAATGGTTGAAACAAAAATATTTTATATCTAAGAAATTACTGTTGCCAATTAATAAGACATAAATTTCTTCTTTCCAAGAAATAGTTGTCTTATATTCAAGAGTAATTTTCTGAATTTAAGTATGTAAAAAATGTTGCACCATTTATATTCTTAGGAGTGTTTAAAAATAATCAAATTTCAAGGATATTTCGAGCTAAACATAGGCTCCCCTAATTTTAGCTTATGTCTTGGATATATTTTGGGTTGTAAAATTAGGCCATTTGGCTGAGTTTTTGTCTTGTACTTCAGACATACTTGTCTTTACGCTTCAGAAATATTTGTCTTAATCGTTCATATAACAAAGTCTTAAATTTCACTCCCATATTTCTTAAAAATTTGAGAAATAAAAGGCTAGATTTAAAGACATATATGTCTGGAGTTCGTATCAAAACATAATTGTCTTAAATTTCATACTATCTTTCTTTAATATAAGACAATGTATTTAGTGTGTACTGAAAATATTTAAGATATATTGAACAAAAACAACTACCAAAAAACAAACTGAATCTGAGTAAATTGTGCAAAATGTAATAGAATGAAGAACTGAAATTTGGCAGAAATTAAAGAAGCGACACAAAACAATGTTTAAAAATTTAAACGCTACAAAATCAGCTTTAACCATGTATTTTACAGTTTGCAAAATTCTAAAGTTCAGCAACGTTTTTCTCACTCGCTACACTCGTCTCTCATAAAAACAGTTTTAAATGAATTTAAATACGCATCCAAATTGAAATTCAACCAACATACATCTAAACTTTACTGCCACTCACCATTTCAAACAGTCAGCATTGCACATTTTTCGAGATGCTGCGTCTAAATTGCGCGTACCCCAGTATTTTTGCAATCCACACTGTTTGAAATTGTCAACGGTTTGGTTTTCAAATAGCGAATCGCATAACACCATTGCCAAATGGAATATGCCTCCTATTGGACTGATTTGCATGCATTCTTTCAACAGTTCCTCGGCCTAAAAACAATATTTTATTGTAAAATATTCATGATACGTATTTTGAGCATCGTTTCAACTAATCATTCGGAGAAATAAAAGAGAACAACAAACGATCAATTAATATAAATTGTTTGAATAAATATAATATAGTAAATGTGTTGGTAAATTTTAAGATTAATGTCCAATTATATAATTCCATGTAGAAGTTTCAGTAAGACCTGGCAACAGGGTGCAACCGGAATTCCGGTTACGCTTCTGATTCAGGCAATTTTTGACCTTCCGGTTTAGGCAAATTTTACCGGAATTAAAGCTTCCGGTATTGAATTTTGGTCGGTGAAAATTAAGATATTTTACTGAAAAATGACGATAAACATTAAGATTTCATTCGTACAGTATATAAACTTTGACAATCGCCGAAAATAAACCACCGTAGGTGGATTGCGTTTCTGTGGAATATGACAACCTAAAACACAGCAGATAAAGTGAATACCTATCTACAACCAAGCGTTATTTCACCAATAATATTGCAAAAAAATTACAACGAAATTTTCGGTGGCATGTACTTTTCATTTTCCAGTTCCGGTTCCGTTCCTGGTGAGTTAGTCAAATTCCGCTTCCGGTAAATTGTAATTGTGGTTGCACCCTGCCTGGCACCAATTAATAATTATTTTTGGATTGAAAAAACACCAAAAAAACAATTCTGGTCGATTTTGACTTTAAAACAAACGCCGGGACGCAACCAGAAAGGAGTGGCCAAAAGCACCTTTTGGGATCTTCTTGTCCACGGTTTTTTGATAAACACAAGAAATCGTTCCGGAAATGTTTATGGCAGGTGGGACTGCCTTCCTGGCCTCTGGTTTCCAAAAACCCTGGCGGCCATAAATTTCCAAAAACTGTAAAGAATCACCTGTTCACCATAAGCAATGTCCTGATTCTTAACGTTCACTGCAATACCCCGGTTTTCCCAGCTTGACATTACCCGTCGTTGATAAGGTGTTCGAATACCAGATCGAGATGTTAACACTAATCTGAAATAAACAATATTCTATTATTAACAAAAGTTTCAAATATTTTTATAAGTTCATTTTAAGCGATTGTTTTCGAACTGAACGCTAAATAATTTCACATTCATCTACTTTTGGCCACAGCGGCCCCAAAAGCTAGAGATACTTCGAACAGCATCGGATGTCCAATTCTAAAAATACGTTTTTTTGTTTCCATGTTAAAATGTAATAATTTTTGAAAAATCCTAAAAAGCAAAACTTTTTGAATAAAAACTCAAAAATAATTTATTAAACAAAACTGACTTTGTAGCGCCGCGACTGACCAACCATTCGCCCAACTCAAGACCGAATCCACCCAGTCCTCCGGTGATTAAATAGAGTTTTGTTGGGTCGCAGTAAATTTGGCGAACGGCGTTGACAATTTTTGGCGGAGGCAGATACGTTTCACTTGGATCATCGGCTTCGTCGCGGATTTTGATTAGAACCTGAAAATGTTTGAAAAATTATAAACGAAAACCGTCGGTTGCGTTACATTTTACAAAAACAAACAAACAAACAAACAAACAAACAAACAAGCAACCGGGAAACAAAACAAACAAAATGTCATCCGTATTAAATACAGTCATTTATATTTTCAAGTGCAAAAAAGAGTAATAATTGTTAAACACTGTGTAGTATATATTATTTCGTTCATTTATGCAAAATACAATTTGATGCAAAATGCTAAAAACGCAACTGACTTTGCCAATATGTTTGCCTTGAGCCATGTATCGAAACGCAGATTCAGCTTCATCTGCTGCAAAAATTGTACTTGGAAGCGGACGAACAACACCGCTTTTCATGCCTTCTTCAATTAATTGGGCACATTTTTTAAATCCCTGTTAAACAACAAAAATTAATGAATTCAAAAATTTGGAGCGTCGCGTGGGCATTTTTATATGACTACTGATTAAGGAATTTTAGTACTTCAAATTCATATTGAATAATTATTGTTTCAACTGCTTTTTTATTTGTAGAACCAATAGTGCATGATGTCCTCTTAACAAGAGTGCATGATGTCCTCTTCATAACAAGAGTGCATGAGGTCCTCTTCATAACAAGAGTGCATGATGTCCTCTTAACAAGAGTGCATGATGTCCTCTTAACAAGAGTGCATGATGTCCTCTTAACAGTGCATGATGTCCTCTTTTTAACAAGAGTGCATGATGTCCTTTCCTTAACAAGAGTGCGTGATGTCCTCTTTTTAACAAGAGTGCAACTGGATACATTCTGCGAACAGAAATGCACCCTGCGCACGTTGCGTTTTTGACCCACCACTGTTTCTACTTCTGGGGTCAAATTTACCGATTTTTCAAATTTACGCTTTGAAATGTTCCAATTGTAAATTTATCTCGATTATACTTTTAAAATGCAGGCAAATTCTACATTTTAAACATATACTCTCTCTCTAAGATAACTGGAGTCGTGCAAAAACGCAACGCCCGGTGGTACATTTTATGCAACGCAGTTTTTACTAAGTTGCAAACTCTTGTAAGAGACATCATTGACCAGTGGTCGAACTAAGAGCGCATGTTCACTTTTAGGCAAAAGTATGTAACTAAATATAGTTTGTACTAAGCATAAAATACATAAGTCAACCCAGTTTAGCATAGAATATAGCGTAAACGGTTTGGCATCGTGTAGAATATCATTAATTGAAATGAATGTAAAAAATACTTTGTCTCATGATAAAACAAAACTAAATCCAAGAAAAATATATAAAGTTTGCTCCAAAATTGACGTGAAAAACAGAGAAACTTTTACAGGACTTAAAATAAAAAATGTTACCCTTTACATGGGTCGAACAATATTTTTTCTCCGTAAGGGGGACGGTATACATGTCGGGTAGCGCCGTACGTGACCCCCGGCGTCGTGTCGGCATTCTAAGTCCCAATACGGTACCCTACGTGAGTAATTCGTGCACAATACCACATCGTGGCACAGGGTAACGGATGGCACTGGACATAGACAAAAGTTATATCGCTACGGTCATTGTTGTATGCTTGAAAACTGTCTTATTAGCTGCCAACGTCGATGTGTTAACAATGCTTACTGAATTGCTGACGTGTTCAAGAACAACGCCACAAATGGTCACATTTTTCAGCAAAACTTTGAGACCAGCTGGTGAATCATTCATTAAATCGTATTTGCCAATTTCAAGAAATCGTCCATTCACCGCCAAACAACGAATACTTGCCTGAAAAATTTTCACACAAAAAATCCATTGATGTAATTGTCATTTGTTATTCGTGGCATTCGCAAACAAATTATATTTGGGCGGCGTGAAGAATAATTTTGGAGGCCTCCTACAATTGCAGTTCAAGATTGTTTACTTTTGGACCGAGTTATTTGGTAGGAACCAGCCAAATATGGGGACGCACGGCCTCTCAATGGCCCTCAGTGGGGACGCCCCTGTTTTTTGTGTGCCTTTATATGTTAAAGATTGTTTGACTTGAGGTTATTGAAAAATTTTGCACTCCAATCTTATAATGGAATAATATCGCATCATCCGTACCGGCTTGGAAAATTTTGCCATGCAAAAAGTTTATCCGACGGTCAAAATGTATTTTTAGTCAAGTCGGCGACAAATATGGCGAGGTTATAATCCAAAATTCAAAAATTTGGGCGCTAATTGTAGCTTTTACCGGTTTCTTTCAGGCCGAGAAAATAGAAGCCGGACCACGGTTGTTGGTCACCGTAGATATGATGGCTCGGCAGGGCCGGCCGGCATTTTGCGATGCTTATTAACTTTTGTTGTTTAGAATTGCACTTGTTGGAGTCAAAGTGAAATATGAACAACAGGTTCATACGTCACAAACTGTAAATTTCAGTAGAAACCTACAAAGTACAATTAAATCTCAATAAAAGAAATGCTTCGAAGTGGCAAATCTTAATTAAATAAACAACTTCTTACGGCCCATGTATACAACAGGGCCGGAACAGTAGTATAAACATATTTAAGCCAAAGCCTAAGCCTAAACCTAAGCCTAAGCCTAAGCCTAAGCCTAAGCCTAAGCCTAAGCGTATGGATGTGGATGAGTCTATTCCTCAGCCTAAACCTAAGCCTAAGCCTAAGCAAAAAATTAAGCTTAAACTGACTCTATTATAGCCCCTCCTGTAAACGAAGTGGCAAATCATAATTAAAAAAACAATTTCTTACATAAAGTTTATCTTCGGAAAGTGAATTTAAAACAACATCAACACCACGGCCACGTGTCATTTGTGTAATCATAAATTCGAACGACGTTGAACGCGAGTCGCCGATGTGATCTTCTCGCAGTTCCGGAAATGAATCAAGAAGGAATTTTCGTTTTTCTGCCGTTCCACAAGTCGTAAACACTTCACAGCCGATGGAAAATGCAATGCGAAGCGCGGCTTGACCCACACCGCCTAGAAATAGTCTTCAGGTTTAAAGTAGCAGCATATTTATGATTTGATTTTGATTGGGTATAACGTCATATTAACAATTTTTGTACTTTTATGATCTTGTAGGTATTTCTAAAGTTTGTAAAAGTGGTATTTTTCGAGCTCTTTTGAAATTTCGCAAACACATAATATATCCCTTTAATTTTTCTCCTTATACTCGCTAAAAATGCGCTCAAAATTAAGTAAAACTGTTGTCAAATTAAGTGCCGGTTTTACTTACTATGGTGCTTCGCAAAGTTTTATTTTAATGTCAAGCAAACACAAAATTATTAGTTTTACATTTGCTTAATCAGCAAATGACAGCAGTAGTTTATTTATTTGCATTCTTTCAACAACGATTTACTCATTATTTGAGACACTTGTACTAAAAATAAGTTAGTAAAATGTAACTAAATTATTTCAAGTATAGTATTTTTACAGAGTATACGTTACTATTAGCAAAAAGTTAACAAAGTACGATGTGTAATGTTGCAACTACCGGAACTTGACAGTGAATATAAAACAGTAACCAAAAAGTTTGTTTTAATTCCAATGTGACTAAATATATTACAATCATAGACCATCGTTCAACGATTGGACATAGAAATTGAAGTGTTCCTAAGCCTAAACCTAAGCCTAAACCTAAAGTGATATTTATAAACAAAATTGATTGCGTTCCAAAACAAGCATTTTGTGCAATACGTAAAATTTTAACTTTCAAAACACAAAATTATTAACACCAAAAATAGCGTAAAATGCAGTTAAAAAACCGGATTTAGTACCGGAACCGGATAGTGAAATATTGCAAGAATTTCCGTTTTTCTTTGCCACTGGAAAAAGTAAAATTCGATTTTTGGAACGGGCCACTTTGCCTCGCTCACGCTATTCCTATCGTAGACTGTTGCAATAATATAACTTTTGTATGATCCAAAAATATGGACTGTGTCCACTCGGCTGTCTCCTCTGGGACGCTTAGTAACTTCTTACCTGATCCAGCGTGAATAAGTATACTTTCGCCTTTTGACAGCTTTCCACGTAAAATCAACGCCATATAACTGGTCATATAAACAGTTGGTACAGTTGCGGCTTCTGCGAGTGTCCAGTGTGACGGAATTTGCCAACACAGCGTTCGTTTGGTGACAACTGTGGTCGCAAGCGAACGCGAAGATGAAAATCCCATCACTCGGTCTCCACTGATGCTGTCACGGCCAGAAAATTCGAATCCGATCATGTATTCAGAGCTCAAACGATCTGCAAAAAATATATATTTTCTACAAATTATCACTTAAATAAAATCTGAAACACCCATCATACGTAATTTGGGCATTGCTCAAGCTATTTTTTGAGCTTATAAGTGCTTATAATTTGCTAAGAAAGCAGAACAAAAACTGATTTGCAATCTACAATGACAGCAACGGTTTCTATTCGTTGCATAGTTTAAATATCTTCCTACAGAAATTTATGCATACGTGCCACAAGATATGGAGCAGAAAACTATACGAAAACTTTTGTGACTCCTCTACTTCACAAATTAATACTAAAATAGCATTGTCACACTCAACCGCTCTGCTTTTGTTTTAAGATATTAATTTGTAATTTTCTCAAAAATAAATAAAATAGTACCTGTTCAGGGTGTAACCGGAATTATAAAATACCGGAACCGGAACCGAAAAGTTAAAAAATACCGGAACCGGAACCGGAGAAAGCAAAAAATTATTGTTACCGAAAAATTCATTTTTAACGCTATTTCATCGCTTTTAACAATGTACACACCCAGTTAGGATGCCAAAATCGTGAAACATTATAAAGTATGACAAAAATTTGAAATTTTGGCAATAGTTAGAATAAGATGTCAAATTTTCTTAAATGTTCGAATGAGTACTAATTTTCATTAAGAAAATGCTGGAAAATTCCGGTGAAAAAATACCGGATTTCCTTACCGGAACCGGAATTCCGGTTGCATCCTGCACCTGATTTAAGAAAATATGAAAACAAAAAATAATAAAGTACAAAAAATAACGTATACCAACCGGATAGGCCAGGCATACTTGGGACCCCATCAGCCGACAGTCTGCCTGTCGCAAGCATAATATCGCGGAAATTTAATGAACCATAGTAAACTGAATACAACGCTGCGTCGTTGTCTTTGTTGTCTTGTTGATCCGGTTGAAAATATTGATTTTCTGATTCAATCCATTGAATTGAAGATAATAGTCCACGATGCAAAGTGTGAATGAACGCGTGGCTGGTCGGATATCGAATATGAAATTCATCTGTTTGAAAACAATAAAAACTACAAACTAAACATTTTTTAAATTATGTGTTAATTTTAAGACAGTTCAAAGCAAACGAATCCAAACAGTTGTGATGGGGTGGACGGAAGCACATACATCCCACTCTGAGAATCCGCTTGGTTTGCACCGGTTGTACCCCCTCTAAATAAAGGGGGGCAGGGCAAAACCGCAACGCGTGCCGGATATACAGAATGTGCCCAATTGCATACTCTTGTAAAGAGTCATTATCGACTCTTGTTTATACTTAAATAAACTAACGTTGTGGATTAAGCCAAGCACCAAGAGTAGGGGTTTAACTTGTGTTCAATTCTTGTAAAAACGTTAAAATTTTAATGGGTTTTTAAAATATAAAAAGTATGAAATGAAGTGTAAATTCTTAAAACTAAAAAAAGTGAATTAAGAAAATTAGTAAGAAAAAATTGCTATTTAAATGATACTAAAGCTTCAATAACTCATCATTCTCATTAAGACTTTTAGACTCACCTCTATCGGCGGCGAGAAAGATATATGCGCCCCATTTGCCGTTGAAATAAATGTTTTCAAGCATATTCGTTTCAATTCTCGATTCAATTTCAGCGTCCGTTAGCGGATATTTGTCCCGTTCTGTATCCGGTCGGATGTCTTGTAACATTCTACGATTTTGAAAATTGTCAAAATTAAAATTGATTTTAAAACAACTCACACAAGAGTCCGTATTTTCAAATGTGTGTAGCACCAATTACCAGTTTGTGATTTGGTCCTGTAACTTTAGAACCAGTGCATGTTGATGTTCGAAATTCAGCACATTGTTCGCGTTTGTTTTGCCATACTTTTGTAACTATTTTGAAATGTGCAATTGCAGTTGGCCGTTAGTTTGAAAACCTATCGCTCACTGATGACACGCGCTTTACATATTTGAGAATATGGGCTCATGAAATTAAGCGGACCTAACTTTGATTCATTGTCAGCTATAATTTTATCAAAACTTATTATTAAAGTTAAAATTAAATTTAAACGTTTAGGCCGTTTTATAAAAGACTATAGCACTTATGACCAGTTACCGAGATAACAGTAAAATATTTACCGGATTCGGAAAGGTATCTTTGATTCTTCTTTCAGGCAAAGTGTAAGTCCATTGACGCCATTATTAGGAGCATCAAGGGATATCAACCAAATTGTTTCGTTTTCTGGTGCCTAAAAATTAAAATAAAACAGTAAAAATTGACAAAAAAATATTTTTAACGGTTTTGATATAAAGTCTTTTAAAAATATATTTTACATAAGTTGCATATTGCTTGCAAAAGCACGGAATCTTCGACTACCTTAGGAATTTAATCAAAAGTGGCTTATTGCTGAATTCAACGGTAGTATTTTTAGGCGTGCCAGCTTCCTCGTTCAAAAGTTATAGCTCTTGAATATAAAATATGTACAAAGGCCTACCAAAATTGTCCAACAAATAAACCTGCTAAAGCTTATATTTTGTGAATATGTCAATGATCGAAGATTTTCTTTTCAAATCTGTGCGAGTTTGCACTATTATTTTGTGGGATAAATGCAGCCATCAGAATGCTACCGTTGAAATCAGCTCGTCGAGATCAATTCAATAAGCCCCTTATTATTAAATTCATAGGGTGTCCAGATTCCGTACCTCCGCCTATTTTATTATCCAAAGAGTCGTTGTTTGCGTTTTGGTATATGTCACCAGATTAGCATATTGTAACCTAAATTTAAAATTTCATTGTGCTAAAGTTTTTTACCAAAACTCGAGCATGATCCATGCAGATTAAGATTTTTACCCTGCGGTTAGTGAGCCACGTCAGCAAATAGGAACGTTCTTGTCAGCGTGCATCAGGTTACAATGTAGTGCAATGTACTGTATTGTATGCATGCCGACAATATATTACGTGTTGACTTTTAGCAAAGTAGAGTTTAGTGGCAAAGCCGTACGCTTAAGAATCCGCCGGCCGTGAGTTCGAGGACTCACTCTACGGACTGACTTTCGAGTTGTAGAAACAAAATTGTATACTTGTAAACACAGCTCATACCTTTTTCAACTCTTGCAGTTGCGATTGCACCTCTGTAAGCCAACTAAATTCTTCAACGTCATCAACATTAATTTTGACTGGTTTAATTGGATTTTCCAGTTTTGGACGCAATAAATAATTCGTCGACCAAGAAATTGTGCCAATATCTCGCTGCCATGCGACTACATTATAACCTGCGTCCTCGAATATTTCCAACCATTGTTCATGACTCAGTGTATTATTATTATTATTATTATTATTATTATTATTATTATTATTATTATTATTATTATTATTATTATTGTTGTTGTTGTTGTTGTTTTTGCTGTTGTTGTTGTTGTTATTCGGAATTTGTTGCAAAACATTGATGAGTTGAAGTAATGGAAAGCGTACGGTCATCTATAAACAAAATTGGATCTCTATGCCTGCATTCCAATATGCGTATAGCAGTTGTCCAGCGTTGAATTTGCGAGCCATTTTAGGCCACTTGATACACATATTTCCTACTGGATGGACACCGAATATCCGGATATGAAATATATCCGGATATGCATCCGAAATGAAATATGTATCCGGATATTCGGATATCCGGACATCTAAAAAAATCTTGAGCTGAAGAAATTAAATTCTGTATTCAACCTTCAGTCAGAATATTGAAACAAATTATTGACGACTTTTGTGACTTGACTTGGTTTTTGGGTGTTGATTGTTTTTAAAACTTAAAGCCGTTTGACTATGGTCTTCTTGCCAATCATAGTTACTACCAGAAAAGTTTATTCAGTGTGGTATTGAAAACAAGTATAGCGCCACCCTTATCTATTCCAAAATTATAAATTTTTCATTGCTTCCAAAATTTATGATTTTTAAGCAAAAATATTTCAAAAATTAATAGTAATTAAGGTGCGCTAAAAACCAGACATCAAACGCAAAAAAAATGACGCAATTCAACTCAGCGCGTTGCTTTTATGCAGCAATATACATGTAAAAATTACAGATTTCTGCACTGTGGCAAGTATATACATTCTTGGATCCGCAGTAGTCCATATAAAATCACAAAAAGCGAAAGTATATATTCAAGTCTTAAAAAATCAAAATTTAATTGTAATCATCAGCGAAAGTTATGAGTAGCCAAATCGGCATTATGCTCCGATATATTAAGACCAGAGCAAGTCCTGAAGATTTGGACAAGGATTATACTTTTAACAATGAAACAGCCAAAAACATATTCGAAGGTTTAAGCCTCCTCAATGTAATAAACACAAGTCCAAAACAAATCATAAGCCTAAGCGTACCTCAGACATCAAAACGAATCCTTGTTCAGGACAGAGTAATTTCTTGACATTTTTCAAACATTCAACAGGACTGAATTTGCCACACAGTTCCCTGTCCAGCACCACCATTTCTTGTGTATTTGCCAGATGCTCAGGCACTGGCGCAGACTCGTTTGTGATATCGTAAACGTCGACCGTTTCACTCAAACGATTTTGAGTCAAATATTCCAAATTCTTTAAAAAACATTAATTTTGGGTAAAATTATTTTGAACATAATAAACACTCAAAGGCCGGAACATTTGAACACTGCCGGCCAAAAGATAGGAGGCACACACGGTTAGGCATCCCACCAGGGATCAAAACCAGAATTGTGTGGTGCAGACAAAAAAGTGTTTCAGAATTTATTTGGAAAAGTTTTTCCTTGAATAAAGTAAATTTTTTAAAATTTTGGTTCAATTTTTAAAAAAATCCGTAAAACGTTTACTTGTGACCGTAACACAATGATTTTCAGACTTTATTTTCAAAACTTTTTTGAAAAACTTTTCTGTAAATGGCAGAAATAATTTTCAAGTGCGCCTTCCAAATTTTGTTTTTCTTAAATGCAGAAAGTTTTCTCTTCAATATTAGTAATATTATTTTGCGTGTATGATTTAGCACTAAAATTGCGTTTGGCTTTTCGGTTCGATCTGTTATCCGGTTATCAGGCATTTTTCACTATTATATATGTGAGTCCTAACCTGTTGAGAATTTTTGGATGCACCACTGCATTTGCAGTTATCACATTGCCTAAATTCTTAAGTGTGCGTATGTGTGTATAAATAAAAATATCTTGCAAATGCAAAACTTGTAGTCAAAACGACTAAAATATTAATAAAGCATAAACATCAGAGTGGAGCAAACCTGTTCTGAGTCGGCAATTGAACAACACGGTTCGGTATTGGGAAATTGGCCAGTCAAATGTTTGACTACTGATAACAAACCACAATTTGCGTTGGTTCCGATCTAAAAATATAAACGTCAACAATAATGGCAATAATAACAACAACAATAATAATAATAATAATAATGCATAAAATAAATGAAATGAATAACCATATCAAAAAATATACAAAAATTATAATAATTATTGCAATCCAGCAGAAAACAACATCTGCAGACAACTCGTTTGCAAAGTTTTTGATGTTGTTCTTTGAAATTAGTTTTTTATTTTAAAAATAATTAAAATCATATTTAATAATAATTGTAATAAACGGCACCTGTGTACATCGAACAATTTTGCCAATCATATTTTGTAACGCAATATCGACCAGAGGTTTAACAGCTCGTTTATGCCACATTGCAGTCCACAAAGGATCGCGATCCAAATTGGCGAGCATTGCACGTGCGTTTGCAACAGAATCAGCTGAAATTTAGCAATAATTTTCAAAAAGTTACAAATATTTTAAACGTAAAAACACTCAAAATTTTGCAAACATTTTAAAACTAAAATTTTTTAAAAATTTACACTATTTTAAAACACAATAAACACAAATATTGTATTTTTATGAGACAAAAATTATTTATTTATGTTTTGATGTAAGCAAACTAGTCTATATGTATACTTGGCAATTTTTTTCAAACAAAGTCGAGTGTGTCGGCATGAGGAAGCATAATTTTAATACTGACTGGACAATGTGGATGCAAAATTTGTACCGCTAACATCTCAAAACATGTATAAAAAAATCAAAGTTTTCCGTATTAATTCCTGATTTACAAAAGTTGCAAAAACAAGCACAATTTTTTCTATATTGAAACAACGCCACGTATGTTGGACGTTACAGCTTTAATAAGCAAGACGTTATGATTAGCATTCGAACTTTCAAATAAACTTGAAAGAAAGTAACCCTCAAACTGCTACCATTCAGCTGTTCTGTCAAAAGCGTTGAAAGTAAGTCGATCAATACTCCATTTTCAGTGCTGGGAGGATGTGATTGTTTGGTTTCGATTTGTGTTGATGGCCATAGGAGTTCCTGTAAATTGACAACGGTATTACGGAGTTTAAGTTGGATTCAAACGATCCAATTAATTACTACAGAAAGAAAGAAATACTTGTTTATCTTTCTTTCGTCACAAATTGTTTTTCGCCGCGTATAATCAAAATAGTTACAAAAATATGAGATTTACGGTCAGGGTAAGGATTAGCTTCAAAGTTAAGCTAAGATTGGCAAAATAATAAACAGTTACTGTGTGGTAAAGATAATATTGCCATCTATCACATTAACATTAGTGTGGATGAAAAGCAAACAAAGTCACAATTACGTTGAAGCATCTCAAATTCATTTGAAAATATTAATAAATAATAGCGAACCTGATTTGTGAGTAAAGTTTCAAAAGTTCCAGAATCCTGGCAAAGTTGTGACATTTCGTCAACCGAATGTTTGTATTTGAGTAAATTACTGCAAACAGTTGGATACGAATCAAAACAATGATCATCAAAGTAAGCAATAAAATGGCGTTTTTCGAGTGTTACCTGAAATATTTCAAAGACACAAAATTTATAAAAAAATAAACTAAAACTGCAATAAAAAATATAGCAAATGCACAACTGCACAATGAAATTACCGATTGTTTCTTGAAATTTTTTCAAAAATTCAAATTTGGATGCATTTTATGTTTTTTCTTATACTTTCAGCTTTTAAGATTACATTATATTGGTTTTTAACAATTTTAAAGTTATTGGGCGCTTTCTGGCGTCGTCCGGAAGCGTCAGGAATCGAACTGCGTCGTTTGGCATTGTGCCAAAAATTGCTGTTTACTGCACCGCATACAAATTTTTAACAAAATTTGACTTGCGGCGCAGTTCAGCGACGGACGACGCCAAACGGCAAGCAAAGTACGGCGATTACCGTTTGTGCATTTGGTAATCGTCGAGGAACTGAAGCAAATTCCATATCTCTCATTTCAATGCCGCCAGCGATGAGGCCGTTGCTTGCCATATGAACGCGGCATTCAATTATGTCCATATTGAGTTGATCTAAAATAGCGAAAATGAAATATTAACATCAAATATACAGCAAACAATAACGAACATTGGGTGACTGTTGCAGTTGCTATCTTGCTTCTGATGTAATTAATTAGACACCTTACCGAATACTGGAAACCGTTTACATTACAACTGAATTTCATTATTAAGAAATCTATTATAACCTGTATATGAGCCTGTAGCCGGTGGAGGGGTCAGGGGACCTCAGCTTCCTCTGAAAATAGTTTTCCTCCCTGCCATAGAAAATTTTCTTGTATGTCAAGGAAAATTCTTCTATGTCCCCCGTAAAACTTTTTAGCCTCCACTCCTTGTAAGGTGAGCTGGCTACAAGCCTGTCTGCATAGAAAGTTTCACCGCAGAACAACTTGAGTATAGGATGATTACAAAAACTTTGAAGCGTAAAACTAACGATAAACGTTTACCAGATTCTAAATTCTACTCATGAGCCGAAGTCCATTTAGAAGACTAAACTAAATTCTGCGACGAAGTATAAGGCTAAACTAGCATTTGCCTAATGGTAATCTTAATTAAACCGAAGCTTAAACCTAAGTATAAACGTCACCTTAACTTTTAAAGCGGGGGAAAATTGTGCATTTCCATCGGCGAGATATAAATCTTAAGCCGCGATTATTCCCGCAGCTAAAATTTCTTACCCAACCAATGTTTACCCGCGGGTAATATTTCACTCAATGCTACACACATTTCAGAATACGCGCATAGAGCGATACGCCTAGGCCTAACCCTAAGTTAAGCTAAGCGTAGCCGTGAAGATCAACGCTAAGTCAGAGACGAAATCTACTGTTTACGGCGAAATTATCAAATGGCCGTAGAATATCAACTTTTGACCAAATGTTTGCCAAACTTTCTAACTTGATATAATGCTTCAGCTTAAAGTACTCCTGTTTCAAATATTAGATTTATAGCTGTCGAATTTTGCTTGTTGAGGATCAATTAATCGCTGGCAATAAATACTGGACACATTTGACAATACTGGTCCTAGCAGAAAATGTACCGTTTCGTGTCACTGCAGCCATATGCCGTTCTGGATCGATCCTTAAATATCGGAGCCGCGTCGGCAACCGCTGTCTGTTATTGCGATCTTTTAACAACGCAGTTTGAGCCAAAAAATCGATAAAAGTTATCCAGTCGTTTTTCCATTGAATTTTTGTCAAATGACCACAATTGCAAGATTGTTGAATTCCCCTGAAACAAAAACTATGCGAATATCAGTTAATTGCGTAAAACGACCAGGAAACCAGAAGCAGTTTCAGTGTTTGCACAAAATATTATGTTTTGGCAACTAACACATTTGCGTTGAAATTTTAAACACAAGCTTAAGGTTAAACCTAAGCCTAAACTTAATGTTAAATGTAAAATCTAAAGTTTAAGGCACACCTGTGCTAATTTTTAAAATTTCAAAATCTACATTGGGTGTAAAAACCAGTTGTATATTCTTGTCGGAACAATGATTATCCGCTTTTCAGTTGAAACGTACTGAAATTGGCGTCCATATTCGTATCCTTTGAGTCGCATTTGTTTATAAATATCATTTTTATACAAAGTAATCGTTTCACAACCGTCTGTGCCCAAAATATCAGTCGCCAAACCAAGAACATCGTAGAAAAATGGCTGTTCTGACTGGTCTTTGGTGCTCTTAAAATCAAATTAATACCAAACAAATATTAGCATAATTACAAAATTTAAATGAACGAACGATTTAGCGTCGAACTCGAGTGTCTGCGTCAAAGTATCATAATTTAATCCCTGGATCCGATCCTGTAAGTAAACTCAATCGAACAAAATGTAAATAAGTTACACCGCTAACGTCCTTTTACTTCTATCCTTACAACTAAGGCTGCTAAGTAGCGAAAGATGCGTTACGTTTAGCGTTGCGCTCTTGATGTTTTCACAAAAATTGCAACTTCTACAAAATTTTTGGTCAATGCTGTGATTCTACCGTTTCTTGCAAATCTCAAAATTTAGCTGGCACCTTAGATTGTAATTCCACTCATTTAATTTTGTTTGCCTCAAAACCTAAACGACATCTTTGATACCACATTTTTAACGCTTATGAATCCCGGCGTGAGAAATTTATGGATCCGACACTGATTATTAGAGCCAATTTGTGACAACTTATAGCAGAATAATGTTGAAATTGACAATGTCAAAATCATTGCTATTATCTTTATATTTTGTTTTACCTCCGGCTCCGGTTTTTTTACTTCCGATTGTAACCTGATTATTCGATTAGATTTTTGGATATATTGGTAGTATTTTGAAAAAATTACACGGACAAATAAATTTAAATTTCTCAAAATGGTTGCCCGACAGAAAATACAAGAATACAAGAACGAAAAACAGTAAAAAGGACCAAAGGTGGATCCAGATGGTCAGTGGTCAAACGTACCCTCTTTGATAATTTTGCCAGTGGTTTTTAGGAACATTTTTAATTGGAAACCCATTCAGAATTCTATGCCAAACTGTCCCCTGTTGAACGCTTACATTAATTAAACCAGACGCAACAACGGTTGTACCATTGAGAATTTTGAATTCTGGATTTCCAGGTGTCATGTAAACATCGAAACGGACTAAAACAAAAAACGCAGCTTTCGAGTCAGTAGAATTTCATGGTTCAAAATTCAGCTCGTTTTTTGCATCTGACATAATCAACTTCTATGCCAGCTGATGTTCAGCAGTTTGAAAACCTAAGATTGACTACGTTTATATGAGCTATACGCATTTGAGAATATTGGCCTTAAGCCTAAGCCTTATTCAGTTACTGTAAAGGTACTGCATTTCATTTTAGTCAAAAGATGCAAAATGAGAATCCAAAATACCACTAACACACAGAATACTTGTCGTTTTCATTTCGCCCAAGAAATAATTTGAGCTATAATTGCTAAAACCTTACTCACACGTGCAAGTTTTTACTGTGACAACTCGCAGCGACAAAGTGAACGAAATATATACTTGCAGCTGCACGTATGTGCAATGACTGTAAGAATACAAATCACTTGCATTCTGGATCATGACAATGATATTACATGAATAATTTGCTGCTGCAAAAACTTCAAATCAGTTTTGAGACCAAACTTGAACATGCGAGTTGCGCCTGCAAGTTGTTGCTGCAAAAAGTTACACGTGTGAATAGAGCTTAACAGATATTTGCTTTTAGTTTTCCAGTAATTTTCAACTTGGATGTAATGTAACGCAAGAACATGAATTTTTAACAGTGAAATTTGCCATAAAACTTATTTAAATTCGCCGAGTTGATAATAAACAAAAAACTTGTTACGGTACCTGACTCGGTTAACGGGGTCGCTTTAAACAATCGCATATCTTCAATGATGACTGGAGTTTGTTCAATTGAAGAACCATTCAGTTTGCATAAAGCTTTCCACGCGAGAACAAAAAATCCAGCCATTGGAAACAACGCTCGGCCGTCCAAAACGTGATGCAGTAAATGCTTGAATTCCTAAAATTTATCGCAAATAAAATATATTAACCATTTTTGTAATTATTTAAAAAATATTTCTCAAATTCACTCAAAGGGTAACATCAGGGTGTAACCTGAATTCGGGTTACGGTTAGGACATCCGGTATTTTCACTATCTGTTTCCCTAATAAGAAATTTTGACATATTATTCTAACCTATTTTTCTAAAATTGTCTGAGTATATTTGCCAAAATTTCAAATTTGCGTCATACTTTATTATTGATCATACGTATCCAGCTACTGCAAATGTTTCAGAATTTTGGCATCCTAACTGGGTGTGTATACCGTTAAAAGCGATAAAATAGCGCTAAAAATGAATTTTTCGGTAACAAGAATTTTTTGTTTTCCGATTCCGGCTCCGGTTCTGATATTTTATAATTCCGGTTGTACCCTGGGTAACATATATATTATCAACTATAGCCGCGTTATTTTAACTGAAAAGCCAAATCTATGCCCCCCCCTAACATGTATATAGCGTCTATTAGATGTGGGAATTATAGTGTGTAAATTTTGAAATAGCAAATAGAGAACTTCAATAAATTTAGCACATTTTTTGCATTTGGTGGACCTTTGTATGGCAAGAAGGACTATTGTAGCTGCTGCTGTAGTTTGCTTGTTTGAGAACGTATTACTATAACTGGTAATAGGTGCTACACATAATTACAAATGTACACCCTCAATTTAATATTTTGCGGTAAACTGCCCTATCGATTGGTACAGATGTGTGAGGGCTGAGTTCAAAAAATATTAAATTTTGGTTTTTAAAATACCATTGACAAATCATTATCAACGATGCAACATTTCAGTGTCTGCACAAAAGAAGTATTAATTCATATTGAGGTATGGCTGCGGCTGCGAGTGCAGGCACCAAGGGATACAGAGGGAACGTACGCCCCCCGTCAATAAATATATTTGCGATAAAATGGTAAGGTCCCTCCATACAATTTTGCCCCTCAGTATTTTTTGTAAAAAATACAATTATCCCCGTTAGAAAACTTGTGTGTCCAAATTATAAGGTCCTTTGTGTCTACCTTACAAATTGTCATTGCGTTTTATAACGTTTGCCAGCCATACCCTCGTCAGAAATTTCTGGATCCCCATCTGAGTGCTGGTGTGAACAAAGTAAGTACTTAGCATTATTGACAAGTTTGAAATATATACATCAGTTTTCAAACCAGACTGGAATTATTTTAGAAATTGTCCAGTCAAACATAGAAACAAAAATTATAACACAAGTGTACACAAATTATTGTGGAAGATGCATATGACTGACGTACGTTTTTGTCGCCGCCGTCAAACGGATCGATAACAAACGAACAACAGGCGGAATTGTTATTTTTGAACACACTGTCAAACGTAACATACTTCCAATTGGTCGAATGATCCCATTTCATTAACGAACCAATCATTGGCGTCCCACGCGGAACCGGATACGAAACCGATGGGTAGAGTTTGTTCAAGTCAAACGACATTCCTTAACAGGAAACAGATTTATGAATGAAACGGTTTTTGAAACAAAATCAATGTTGCGGTGGTATATTTTTATGCAACAATTTTTGTTTGAGATGAATATCTGAACTGCAAACTGTTACCATAAACAGCTATACACGCTGGCCCGTAGCGAGGGGAAAGGCGTTCAGCCCTCGTGGAAAAATTTTCTCCACCCACAGAACATTATGAACCTTGCTGAAGTCAACGAAATCCCGTACCTCATGAAAAATATTCAGTAAGGTGAGCTGGCTACGGATATGTATATTGAAAGGAAATGTTTGGAGATTGGCAAATGTGTCTTAGCAGATGTTTTACAGCTCACAACTGTTCCCGTATACTCAAATGTGTATCACCTATCATCAGTTGATAACAGAGTTTTGTATCTTTCGAATCAGTGAATGGTGTGCATCAAAATTCAGCACATTTTTCGCATTTGATTTGCCCTTATGTCCAACTTATGACAATTTCACAATTGCACCAGTTCGTGAGTTTGAAACCGTATCACTCACTTGTAACAGATGCAATAAAGGCTTGACAAATTGGATCCTAAACGTGTAATTTGGTCAATTTTGCCACTGTCAACGCAGTGCGTGTATGTTTTACGAAATAGGAGGTGACAAAAATAGACATATTTCTGTTAACATCAGTGTGTTTTTACCTTCAAAATATAACTTTCCAAGACTGGACATGAAAAATTCAAGATTATTTGCTTCGCGAGCGTCCATCAGACCGGAACATTTAACGGATTTTGGAACACTGCGTTTGATGACCGCTTGTAACAATGCGTGCGGTGCTATCTAAAATTATATTTTAACCAATAAGGTAAGAGGGTACACAATCGTGTAAGACTTCGTACGAATTTAAAATACAAAATACTAAATGTATATTATTAATATCAGTATATTTATACGTGTATATATTGTCAGTGTCGGATCCACCACAAATTTCTGAACATGGGAGCCGAATGAGATATAATAGCTGAATAAGCTTCGTTAGCGAAGCGAGCGATAAGCCAGACGCCATGCAGTGGAAATTTTGTTGATAAAATTCAAGGAAGGATCAAGGGGGGGGGGGTGATGTATCCCTCCACCGGTTGCCGAGTGTAAATTTTTAAGGGTTAAAACCAACGTAACCTATAATGGCACTTATGGTGATTTTTGGAAAGTACGGGAAAAACATAAAAACTCTTCGTAGTAGCAAGAGTGGATGATGTCCACCTTGCAGAACAGTGTGCCACTGCTTGAGCTGTGCATGGCACAAAGTGTACCAGCACGCGTTGCATTTTTGCTCGACCCCCCCTGATTTTGGGGGGTAGTCACCACTTAATCTATACAGTAAACACAGGAGTTAAAACATAATCAAATCGACTTTAGCTAAAATTCAAAATATTGGTTCAACAATTCCCCCCTCCAAATAAGGGGGGTAGGCCAAAAACGCAACGCATGCCGGGTAAATTCTTTAATACACAGAATGTACCCAGTTGCCCACTCTTGTTATAAAGAGTGATCATCCACTCTTGGTCGTAGTAACAACCAAAATATCATAGGCTAGAAATTTATGCAACATCCGCTTTAATGAGTGCATCTGCTCTGCTTCGACGTTCTTCTCGATTGACTTTATGTATGATTTGTGGTTGTATTTAAATGCGCAAAAATATGTATGAACATGTGCCAAAGTGATCATCCACTCTTGGTCGTAGTAACAACCAAAATATCATAGGCTAGAAATTTATGCAACATCCGCTTTAATGAGTGCATCTGCTCTGCTTCGACGTTCTTCTCGATTGACTTTATGTATGACTTGTGGTTGTATTTAAATGCGCAAAAATATGTATGAACATGTGCCAAAACATAACATTTTCCGCTTGTACATTCCCCCGACCAGAATTTTCTGGCTCCACCACTTATAAAATTATAAGGTCCCTTATTTTTTGTTTTAACTAAAATGTAACGCCAGCTTAGACAAATAGTCTTAATAAAAGAAAATAATACCAACTCAAGAAATTGAACTAAAGTCCATACCTCGATAACAACAGCGTTTTCAGGAATCATTCGAATTACACCATAAAAGTTGACAGGCGCAACTAAATTATTCGCGAAATATTCTGGCGATGCTTTAGAGTTTATGTTGTTGTTGTTGCTGTTGTTGTTGTTGTTGTTGTTGTTATTGTTGTTGTTGTTGTTATTATTATTGTTGTTGTTGTTGTTGTTGTTGTTGTTGTTGTTGTTGTTGTTGTTGTTGTTGTTGTTGTTGTTGTTGTTGTTGTTGTTGCTTTTGTCGCCATTAATTCCAAGACTTGTACTGATCCAGCGTTCAGAACGGTAATGACTTTTAACAATAACCTAAAATAAATGGATTTCACTGCGAAGCCTGGTTATATTTGCATTAACATAAGCATATTAACCTCAGAACTTTATTAAGAATGAAATTTAGTCAATAACCTCATGTGCAGACGTCCCATACATTTGGTCTCCACATTTACCGATTGCATTTTTTCTTTAATCTGTTCCGCAACATCGTTCAAATACGGCGAATGAAACGCGACACCGGAACTTTTGACCAATTTTGCAAAAACATCTTGCGATTTCAACTCGTCAACAAACGCCGAGACTGCGTCCAAGCGACCCGAAATGGTGACTGAATCGTAGCCGTTGTGGCACGCGACACAGACGCCGTCTGGACAACGCGCGGTCGCTTCTTCCCAGGTTAAACCTGGAAACAAAACTTGTCAACGATGCGTACGGTCAACTTTATCATTGATCATCAGTTAGTGATAGGTTTTTGAAACAAGCAAACTCAACGCAACATGCAAATCTTGCGTGTAAAACGCTTTTAGCTGCAGAATTTAAATTTGAATATTAAAGTATATAAATGGTATGAGATTAGAAATGAAATGCGGTAAACAGATATCGGCTTGAATTTTGCAGTTATTCATACCATAAGGTTATTTACAGTATATTTTTAGGTTAATGTCACGCCAACTAAGGTTCAATCAATACACAAACTTTGTGAAGTATTCAGACAAATCAAATGGAAACAGTGTGCAACGATGCTCAAAAATTCTTAAGTTTCAATTATCAACTGTCAACAGCTGCAACAGATTTCGTTTCAAAAAGTGCGCTGAAGCATATTTTAAGACTCAAAATTTCGAAGACACTTTAGTAACTTATTTAATTTTTGTTCATTTTGAAAATTTGTTTAGAATGATATCAAAAATAAAACGCTATTTTAGACAATTTTCGTGTTTCAAACAAACGCACTTTCACTAAAACGCTATTTTAAACAATTTTAGTTTCTGACGAAATCTTAAAAATGTTTTTGTATCCGAAAAAAACTTTTTTCGCTTGTGGGCCAAAAATGCTATTTTTTCATGATACTACAATCGTAGGTCAAAGTGCGAAAAACTTTTTGTATTTCAGGCAAAATCCCTTTACTTCGAGTGATAATTGTTGAAAACATCTAATAATGGCACTTACCGATTGCTGCCATGGCTCCTGGTTCTAAACTCGAGTCGAGTATGCAACGACCACGCCAATACGCAGCAAGCATACATTCTTCCAGTGTCAAACATTTGTCTGCGTATGCACATGTCACCTCTCCAAATGAATGTCCCAATATTCGTGAAGGTGAAATCCCAATTCGATCCAAAATATCTGTGAGTGCAATCTAAAATTTAAATAAATTAAATTAACAAATAAAAAAACAACTTTTTTTACAATTTTGTCAATGTCGTTTCAAATTTGAAAATCAATCAGTATATGCACTGTTGTGAATAGCAGCAATTGCTTGTTATGGATAAGTCAAACATCAACCACAGGTTGGGTGGCGGAAGACTTTGGTGTCGTTCGCCACCGTCTTTCACCGTCTGTCGCCGTCTGTCAAACATCGGCTCCGCCTGTCAATGACCGGCGCCGTCCGTCACCGTACGGACTTGTATGCCATCACGTATTATACCGTATGATGACGGACCGCGAGGCCCAAAGCCTTACCATGACGGACGGTGCCACAAGACAAGTATAGCGCCACACTTACGCTAAACAAACAAAATCAACTTAACATTAAATTTTTGATTAAAGACTTTCAAACATTAATGTTTGTTTGCTTTTTAAGTTTGGTTTAAAAAATAATCCAAAAAATAAAAAAAAAATATTTGTGAAAACCTAATAAATATTCTAAAATTGCACACTACAAATTAAAGACAAGTGAATTACGTAAATATAGCGAATTTTGGAATATAACAAAACGTTTTTGGTTCAAAAGTCAAATTTAATTCAAAAATTAGGTTTGGTTCGCATGCCCCTAAAAACGTTAAATGGATGCGTTAGGCAAATTAATAAATTTGAAAACTGACAATTAACCTGTGTTGCTGCAATGGTTACAAACGAATTCAAACAATTGTTGACAACATCAACTTCAGGCTTTGTCATTAAATCAATCAAATCGATATCGTATGGTTTCAAAACTGATGCACATCGTTCAATGGATTCCCTGAAAATATTGGAAAAACCAAAAATCCACATATGCTCGAATCAATTAAAGCTGGAACGTCCGCCATACGTAATTTGGACATTTTTTCGTTTTTGTATTAACATTGCGCACATGAGGTAACATTTTAAAATAGTATTAATCAACAAACGGTACTTACATAAAAATGGGCAAATCTAACATATGTTGTCCCATACCGTTCCATTGTGATCCCATGCCAGAGTAGATAAACCAAACCGGACGTTCGGAATCTACCAACTCTGAATCGATTTTCTGAAAAAACACGAAATATATCAAAAAGGAAATATAAATATAATTAAGGTTTCACTCCTGCAATTGCCACTTTACTTAATTGAGTTTCAGAAGGTGAAATATTCCTATTCCAAGTTTGCGTACTATTTTTAACATTTTTAGTTTGTTGGCTTAGTTTGGCAACAGTTTGGAAATGTTTTGCTAATATTAACAATTTCAAACATTATTTAGCTTACTCAACTTTGCTTTACCTCCGGCTATGATTTGTTGGCGTTAGGCTTCGGCTCTGATATGTTTCACCTGCTATTCTATCACACGTATTTTACGAATTTCTCGTCAATCATTCTTTCGCAAAATAATTACGAAAAATTATAATAAGAATAAAAAACAAAATAAATAATTAAAAAATAAATAAACCAAAAAACGAAATACCTGTATTTTACGAACGGCTTGTCCGTCAGTCTTCAGCAATGAAAATCCACGATAGGACATGAAACCAGGCGGATCGGCAGCAACACTCGATAACAACGCGATCATATGTTGGTCAGTTGGGTGTTGTTCAACAAACTCTAAAGCCGTTTCCACCGCCTGTTCTGTACGTCCGGCATAACAAACGAGTTTCGGCAAATCTGCTCGCGTTGGTGACGGCATTCCACTGTATTCGTCGTGTGATCTGAAATAAACCAGCATTTTGAAATGCGTGTAGCACCTACCACCAGTTGACGACAAGATAACCAGTTGCAAACTAAGAAAGTAGACAGAATTGAAATTTTTAGTACATTTTACGCGTCTGCGTTGTATTAAATTATGATATTTATCTCAGTTAAAATTCGCTTATTTGAAAACTTAAAACAGTTTCCCACTTTAGCCAATTTTAAAAAATAATAAAAATTACAAAATGTTGCACTAGTTTTTTCGTCAATGCTCATTTAATTTGTATCATTTTCTCAGATGCATGAAACACATTTAAGAAGCCTGTTTCGAATATTTGCTTTCACAATCATTCCTAACCCTAATATTTTTAGACGATGGTCACTGAAAGTTACGGCCCAGACTGCATCTACTGGGGATCAAGGACGCTCAGTATCACCTAGAAAAACTCGTCATTTGGAAATATTTTGACCCCTTTGAAAAATATTGAAAAATTCTTGTATTCCTTGTGTGAATAGTTTTACCCACCCTCGCATCACTTCGGGCTGGCTTCATTCGGCTCTGATAACACAATCGACTCGAGTACCACTTACCTTAACAACACGTGAGCATTTGCACCACCAAATCCAAACGAATTCAACGCAACCAAACCACCTGACCACGGCGTCAATTCAGTGACAACTTTCATTCTTCCGTCGTGCAGGCCAGGAATGTTTGGATTTGGAGTTTGATAATGCAGATTCGGTGGAATCACTCGACGTTCCATTGCAATCAAAATCTAAAATAAAATTGTTTTCAGTAAAGACAAACACAAAGAAAACGCTTACAAATTACGAAATTTAATTTTTACTAAAACAGCAGCATAAGCAGTTAAAATTGTCTCTCGTGTACATTTTCATCCATGTTTACGGTTTACGCTTAAGCTCAGAATTAGGATTAGGCTTAGGTTTAGCAAAACGCCAATGCTTACGCGTAAACGTGTGCCTATTTTATCGTCTCAACCTTAACCTGAACATGCCTCAATTACTGAAGCTTAAATTTCAATATGAGTTAAGGGAAAATGTGTACAAGAGTCGAAAATTGGAACAATTTCAAAACTAAAACTCGTAAAAACCCTATTAGATACAGTGTGTAATAATCGAATATTATCATTGTGAGATTGTGTAAGCTTAAGTACTCTGACAACTTACCTTTGCAATTTGAGCCAGTCCAGCGCATGCTTCTGAATGTCCCATATTCGATTTGACAGATCCAATCAATAGCGGACCTCGACGATTTTCGTTGCAAAATATATCACAAACTGTGTTCGCTTCTTCAGGATCACCAGCCTATAAAACTGCAATTAATATATTTTTCTTGAAAAATACACTGAATTTAAGTTACTCTTCTTTGAAAATGAACACATTTTAAAATTTGAATATTTTAAACATAATAAAAGTATTGTTTTCGTGAAATAATTATATTTTGCAAAATATTGCAAATTATTGCTCAAAACTTTAATCCGATTTCTTACCGGAGTTCCTGTACCATGGGCTTCAACATAATGAACAACGCTTGGATCAATGCCAAGTTCTTCGTAAAATTGACGAATGAGCTGTGCTTGCGCGTCACGATTTGGAAATGTGATGCCTGAAACAAATAACAAAAAATGTTTACAAAATGTTAATTTTATTAATTTCTACATATAATACCTAAAAACAGCGAAAAAAGTTTGTTACATTTTTAAAATTTAAAGCAAGCAAATTTGGTTTATTTACACTCCTAAGTAAATGGTTCCAATTTTCGCTAAATCATTGACAAAAACTTAGATATATTTTTGAATCTTTAATTTCAAATTATAAAAATGTATTTAAAGTCAATTAATTGCTAATTTGATAATTTTTATTACTGAATTAACAAATTGCAAGTTTTTCAATAATCCGCTGTGAAACAAAATATTAACAATTTTAGGATTTACTTTGCGGTTTGTAACCATCTGAGTTGGTCTTCGCATGCATCACAACGGCGTATACGCGTTTTGCACTTGAATATCGCTGTATATACAGTGCTGATATGCCTTCTGACCGCACGTAACCATTTGCTAAAATAAGGAATAATGCATTACACAATATATGTCGTTCCCTATATTATAGCTATTTTCTATTTTGAGTATATAAGAGCGATGGGTCCAAAATTGGTTTAAAGAACTGTCTATTCATATTTCCTTATTACTTATACAAGACAGTCCATTGTGTCCATCTGTGTCGCAATTTTGGCTATTAAAGCAGTTTGAATGATTATCTGATGTTCACAATGTGGTTTTATCGAAATCGCTGAAAAAATTGGCGGAAATATGAAATCGGTTCAGATTTATGGCCCATGTAAAGATCAGGGACGGAATGTTTTTCTGTGGGACTGCAATAGAGTGCGCTTAAGCTTTAGACTAATTTTTTTGCTTGGCTTAGGTTTAGGCTTAGGCTTAGGAATATGCTGTTTCTTACGCTTAGTCTTGTTTCAAGTTATGAAAGGTCTAAATTAAATGCTAAATAGTAATCATAGTTTATTTTTATAAATCATAAATACAAAGTATAAAATTTGGCAATCAAAATTTTGTATTTTGTCTCTTAAAATTTAAATTAGCGGATTATGATTAATAACCACTCAATAAAAGTAGTGTTTCTAACGAACGAAACGTTTAATTTGCATTGCTGCACGGGACAACTGCAGCCACCGTTTGCCAAAAAAATTGTCAATTTTGGACAATTTTTGCATATTTGTGTTTTTCATTATTTTTTCTAACTGTTTCACGCTGGTATTTGAAATTTAAACAATTTGACTTTATCCACGAGTTGACAGTGGAATAATTTGTTATGAGAAGCTCAATTATGCAAAAATCGTTTGAAATCCGATCGCAACGAAAAATGTTGCAAAATGAAAATACCTGATGCATCAAAAGTTGCACATTTGCCAGTCGGTCCAGACATATTAAGTCTATTAACGTGTAATGCAGGAACAGGTAACAACGTTAAGTGACATGCACAAACTAATGCTGAATCTATTACACCATCGCGCATATTTTGAAGCGCCGCTTGCAATGCGTATAATCCACTGGAACACGCGGTGTTTAGCGAGTAACTGGGGCCTGAAATGTACAAAAAAACAAATACTGAAAAACTTTGATTATGAGCGAACATTTGAAAACTAAAATTTGGATTTAGGAAAGTTTTCAGCATTTAATCAGTGTTTCAAGAAAGGTTTTAAACAAGGAATTTATAAAAATGTCGATTTAGGAAAAAAACAACGTACATTTGAATTTCAGTCCCGCAACTAGAAATTTTTACTGGAACAGGCCAAGAACGTTTCAAAAGGCAAAAGAAAATATTCTAAACATAGAGATTTCTTGATATATCAAAGCATATTCGGCCGTGTGATAGCAAAAAGTGTTCTAACGGAAGGCGGACAGCCAATCTGGCTCCAGGTTTTGTACGCGCTGAGAATAGCAGCCCACACCCCGAATGTTTGTACCGTTAAATCCAAAGGTATACGATAGCCGGTTCGCAAGCATACAGGTATCTGTGCCGAGCAGTGCATATCCGTCCAACGTTTCCAAATCTTGATTTGTTATTGCAGCAGATTCACAAATCATATTTCCAACAAACACACCAGTATTGCTGCCTTTCAGTGAAAAAGGGTTAATTCCTGAAAACAAAACAACAAACAAATAAAATATTTACTCTGAAACCTTACATATTTGACATGAAAATTATTTTAACCCATAAGAGTTGCGGTATACTTGACGTCCGGCGTCGTCCGTCACCCGTACGGCATCTTCCATCACCGTGTATCACCCGTACGGTGCCTTCCGTCACTGTGCGTCACCCGCGATCATATAAACACTGTGTAGATAACCTTATTAAGCTGCGTAGAATGGTATATAATTTTGAAACCGTTGTTTAAAAATAGTTTTAAGACCAATTTAGGAAATTGTTGTTTTATTACTTTTAAAAATCGAATTTATTGAATTTTTAAGTCTCAGGAATAAACTCGTTATTCAGGACGCCCTTGGATCATTCACCGAAACTTTGTTGTCGAAATAATTCTATGGAATCTTAATCCTCATCGAGTTTGTTTGGATGCTTGTTTGAAACTTCGTACCTTGAGTGACGCAGACAGTATTACATTAATTAAAAAGTATAGTTTCAACCGTTAGAAAGTATAACACTGGATACGACGGGTTAAACCAAACTACCAAACCACATCACACCACTTTACACACAGTCAGGACACAGTTTGTTGCCATATGACGTCATATTTTTGAAACTGTAATAGTTTGTATTTCAGCAAATAAAATATATAGTATTTTTTGAAATTTTTGAGCGAAATTGCTTTGCTTGCTTAGAAATTTTAAAAAATAACGAAATTGCACCAACCTGCATCCATCATTGCTTCGTATGCGACTTCCATTAATATTCGCATTTGCGGATCCATAAGGTTTGCTTGTTTTGGCGTCACTCCAAACACCTGTGCGTCAAATTTACGCAAATCTTTCAGTTTTCCATGACGTTTGGGCAAACCGTGAAATCCTGCAATGAAAAATACAAAAAATTATGAACATTTAAAAATTGGTCAGTCGGCCAATAACGTTCTAAGGCCTTTGAATAAATCGAAGCATAATCCTAAGCGTAAATCTTAAGCAAACGGATGGGCGACAAATTGTCGAGTCAATAAAATTTTGGGTTACAGGTTGTAGGGTTATAAGTCTTCGGGAGACGGATCGTCGTGATACAACAATGGTCATATTTTGAGATCTACAGCGGCTGCATTTGAATGCTTGATTGAAACCTATTACTAATACTGGCGATTTCGTAGGTTATACCGGTATACTATAGTTACCAGGATAAGACGGCGGACTGATAAATTTGTGTTGTATCAAAAGCTTGAGCGATAATGCAAGGTTATACCTAGGAATTTCTTTTCAAAATTTAAGTACGCTTTAAAGACATGAACTCAAATTATCTGGTCCTAGAGTGATTTACGGCGTAGACGGAAATGGGGCGTCGGGTAGATCGCATCGGTAAAAAATGTCTCGTACGGTGGGGAGATGTGGAGCGGCTGCCGGCGCGCATCACTGCCATTGTCTGGTCTACGAGCCGCGTTTGAAATTCTTACCCACAGGCCATCTCCGATCATCTTCTGTGATCATATCTTCCGCATTCATGAGATGTTCTTCAAACTCGGCCATATTATCTGATTCGGGAAATCTGCCCGCAATACCAGCAATGACAATTTCTTCTTGATTTTTCCAATGCGGTGGCATACGCGACCGACGCTGAGTTGATGACTGAAATGAAATTTTTACATTTTAATTTTAAACTCAACGCAAAAAAACTTCATTTATTTCTGTTCTAATTTAGAAATACGTAAATGTAATAGAAATGTCTAAAAAACCTGAAAGTAAAACTCAGATTTTACGGATAAATAAAAGTTTACAAGCGAAATTAGGTTATTTTATTGTATAAACCACCTTTAAGTTTTGGGCGCAGTTGTCATTTCAAAAGAAGAGTATATTACCCCTATTATCCACCGGCCACCCTTTTAAAGTCCCGATACTCTCCTGCCACTCTTGTTATGTGCAATGTATCAAAATGCCCTATGTAGCAATTGAAACTACGATATATATGTGTATGTATGTATATATCATACAAACCTTGTGATATGTATCATTTTGTTCAATACCGCTGTCAGCAATACTATTCAAGTCATTGTCAGGAGTTCCAGTTGAATCGTCACTTAACGGCGTCGGAATTCGCTCAGTTTCCATTCGAAATACTTCGGATATTTGTATAAAAGTAAATATTAAATAAAAACAATAAAAACAATAATATTTAAATAAACCTCAATTCAGTATTGTTATTTGCAGAATTCAATATGTTTACATATAAATATTCTGAAAAATAAAAATAACACACAGGATATGGACGCCGACAGGGGTTGGCAAATAGGTACATCTGCGCTCTTTGTGAGGGATTCTCTGAGCAATTAATTGCATCACAACGTATTTAACATTTTCTCAATTGGATCTCGCTTGCCCGTCCCAACTCAATATTCTGGTGGAGTCTAAAAAATAGGATATTTATCAAATCTTGGAATCATTCTTTGATTGAGCGGATATTCAAAATATTTCAACAAATATTCGGATGTAACTTCGACAGAATAATTGTAGAAATTTACCATACAACTGTATTTCAATGGTAAGTTTGAGTTAAACGGTTCCTCTTTGGAAGGGGCGGCTCAATTCTAAACTCTGTAAAGCTGTCTATTAGTTTTTTCATCTCTCATCGTTGGGAATATAATTTTAAGCAAAGCAACCCGTATTCGCCTCTGTAGCACACCCTTAATAAATAGATAAACCTAAGACGAAAATGCAACGTACAGCGGTACAAATTATGCCACTCATTTGTAGCAAAGCATACTTTTGTTGGCCAATGTATAGAACAGGGCTGTAACAGTTGTATAAGAATATTCCTAAGTGTAAGCGCCCGAATGTGAGCGCAAGAATGAGTAGCCCGGAACACGTTTGGTCCCTATGACAATAGTTGGTAACATTTTGTCTGCACGCTTATCCGCTATCAGATTCAAAAAATCTGAATTGTCTGCTATCCTGATGTGACATCTACTGTTTGTACTGCAATATCATATGATACTCCAAATATTGTTTGTCAGTATCATATTATATATTTAAAAATGTCTGCAAAGTCGTGGTAAACTGGCTTGATTGTCCTGTGCTACCCCAGTTATAACATGAACTCCACATGATATAATGTGACATATGGGTATTTGCGTGCGATGATTATTTGAGATCAGGGATTTGTAAGCCAATGGCATGTGGCATTTATATTTTGTCAGCACAACGGCTATTCAGATCACAACATTTTATGTTGATGTCGAATCAACTTGAACAAAACGTGTCCCAAGCTGCCAAAGTTACAACATAAACCCCGCATAAAAGCCTTAGCAAAAAACAGCCGAAAGCTTAAGTTTAGTCTATAGCAGTCCCGTAGAAAAACGTTCCGTACCTGGTCTTTACATGGACCATTAAGTCTTAAGACCATAATATATCAGCCCTTCAATACTAATAATCATCAAGTGCAACGTATAAATTGCACAGAACCAAATTGCTTCAACTGTACCTAGAAATGCAGTTGTAGAAAATATTTACGATAAAATAGAAACCAAAAAGATAATCTTTTTATGAAACAATAAAACAATAATTCACAATAAATTTAGTAATTTGCTGATAAAAAAACTTGCTGCAATAGAAAATTTTTGAATTTTCAAAATCCAGGTATTGAGAGTACACGCGAGTGTGAAGAAAATTTTCTGACCATTACTTTAGTAAAAATTACGTCTCAGATTTCATAAGGAAACTTTTAAACTGCGCTAAAACTAAAATATATTTTGTGGCATTTGGAAGAAACACTTAACGAAACAAGCTCTGATAGCGACGGCCACAGAAGGTTTTGAGCTGTGAGAACAGTAATTAAAGTTGAAAATTTAAACAGTAAATCGATTTATGAAACTTTGTTAAATAAAATTATTTCAATTAGCAAATGCACAACGAACTGTGTCTGCGATTTGTTGCTGCAGAATCTAGAAATGCAAAAATGAAAACGCAGAGCAACGTAGTCTCATGTAATCTCGCTGGTGATATTCCAAATTTGATGTTAACAAAACGTTGTGTTGTCTTGTATCGAACCAAGAGGAATTCCTAAGAGGTGTTGGCTATTTTTCAATTGGATATTTTTTCCCAATGAAGACAGCTTCAACTTTATAATAATTATTAATAAATTTCTAAAATACCATTGAAATAAACCATTATTTTAGAAATTTTTCAGTCAAAATTGACACCCAAGTAATTGAATTTGTTAGGGTCGATACTGTTTTGTCGCTTAACAAAATATATTTCAAAAACTAAATTGTACTTAAAATCACGTTGTATATTGAATGTTTGTAGGCCATTTTGTTTTTGTTTTATATGTCGATGTTGTTATATTTTTGTTCATTTGTTTGAGACATTAATGTTACTATTCGACCTAATTGTATGTTCACAAAACGTGTTTTTGCAGTTTGCTGCAGTTAAAATCCGTTTAAAGATTAATGTTTCAGGCTGTCATCGAGCCGACGTCTCCCGACGACAAGCGTCAGGGCGGCGCCCATACTTGTGATACGGCGTCGTCCGGCACCGGACGGTCACCGTACGGTATTGTACGTAATTTACGTAGGTTACCGCACAATGACGCACGGTGCGGCCGGCGCCGGATGGTAGCAGACGGTGACGGACGCTGTTGGATGGCGCCGGACGGACGTAATTAAAAGTATAGCGAAACCCTAAACATTTGAACCGGATTATTGAACTTTATGTTATATTCGAAAATATTATATTATTAATTTGTTTGTCATTTTTGCTTTTATTTGTTCCGAATTATGTTTTTGTTTGCAAACGGATAATAGCAAGTCGACCGGCTTTGATGTCGCCTTAATGACTAAACGCAACGTTTGCCTAAAGCGTGAGCCTAAATGCAGACAGTAGCATTTGAGTGTTTCGTTTGTATTTAATCACAGAGCTTACTGGTGTACTGACTGTTTTTAAACTGCAGATTTAAATGATGCTATACTTTTTAATTATTTTAATGCCGTCCGTCGCTGTCCGTCATCCGTACAGCGCCGTCCGTCGCCGTGCGTTTACGGTACGGTATCGTACGCTAATTACTCACGTACGACGCCGTACGATGACGGACAGTAACGCACAGCGCCATACGACAAGTATAGCGCTACCCTTCAGATGGCACAATACGTGTCGTGTTGCGCAGTTCGTTGCCGTCTGTCTCCGTCCGCCATCGTTCATCATCGTGTGAAATTGGATGCGATAATTAGCGTACGATCCCAAACGATGATGGATGACGGACGGCATCCAAAAATTATAAAAAATCATAAAAGGTACAACGGCTTATTTTTGCACCAACTCGATAACACAGTATTTAATGCCTGCATTTCCAGATGCAAAGAGGTTTTAGCTTTCCGACGAAATGTTAGTTCAGCTAAACAAAGATTCGTTTCAACAAGACAATGAGTGGGAAGTTTGTTTATGAACAGCAGAAAAATATATTCGGGGAAAAATTTGAACAAAAAATCAACCAAATGACGTTGCTGTTTTATTGTTGATGTGTGAAATGTCCAGCGTTTGCTGAAACGATTACACATTTTGTGAGCACAACGTTACGTATTGCAAGCGATCCTGGTTAAAGTTAATTTAATTGGCCGTAGTTTGTTGTAAAAATTTGAAAAAAGAACAAACACAGAATTTTTTATTTATTTTATGTTAAAACAAACTCGAAGTATATTACATGCAGTCCCAGAGTCCGTTCAACACACGGAGCGAGGGGATCAAAATACTTTTAAGACGTTTATTGTGAGAAATAGTAACATGATTTTTCAAGTGGTGCTAAAACTCTTCTGATTGAACAAAATTTCACTGCAGACTGATCCCGTAACTTTCACCCTGGCTACGTTTCCGTATATTTACTAATATTTATACATATTTTATTTATTTTATTTATTTATTTATTTATTTATTCTTTATTTACTCTTTATTTTCGGTGCGTTTTTTTGTTATAGAGTGCGGAGGAGTTGAAGTATATTTTACAAAGCAATGAATTATGGCCAAAATAGTTAACAAATGCGAT